>BMAO01005627.1:0-93725 GCA_019973975.1 Trichonephila clavata | reverse complement strand
TGAAGACTTTTTCAGTGGTGCGATATTCGTCCATTCTGACAACGTGGCCTGCCTATTTACATTCATCCTATTTTTATGAAGTTAACGATGTTCAGATTCTTTATATGAGGGATAGATCTCGAAATTTGATCTTCTTCGTCACATTCCATTTTCCTGGATTTCTCTTAAAGTAAATCTTAAGAGCTTCTTTCGTAGATACTTATCATGTTCTCATCTGTTTGAGACATGCACCAAGTTTCACGTGCACTGTTCTTAAAATACTTTTATACAACAGAACCTTTGTTTCTCTTTTGATTAAATTCGATTTCATATAATTTTCTATTTCATTAAGACATCTTTTAGCCATAGTAATTCTCTTTTGGATTTCATTAGTATAATCGTTTCTATTGTTAATTTCCGAACTTAAGTAAGTGAAACTGTCAAGAAATTCAAAGTTATATTTTTTAATTTTAAAATGGGAATTGTAAAAACATGATTTAGCGTAAGTCATGTATTTGGTCTTATTACCACAGATTTTCAGTCCTTTCCTGGGGGCCTTTTTTCTAAAAATAAGAATTAAAAGAGAAGAAAAAATAAGTCTTAATGCGGTGGATCTTCAAGCAATGATATAAATGTCATCACCAAAAGCCAACGTATTGATTTTCTTAGAAATTATTTTTAATATGCATATTAACGATGGAAATTATTCGCGTATTTCATATTATTATTGTCTGCTTTGAATTATTACCTTATATAAATCTAATTTTTTTGCTGTTTATTTTATTTTCTGATTTTAATCGTTTGGTATTATACGTTTTGTAGCATTTGGTATTATGTCACAACTCTCTATTTTAGAACTGGGCTGTTGACTATTAAAATTCGATGTGATATGAGTTTTGATACGCTACAGTAAAATTTGTTGCTTTTATTGATTTCATTAAATTTTCGAATCCAAACTTGTTTTTTTCAATGTTCTTTCGCGTGAATATATATTTTCATTTGGCACGCTTTACTTTTAATTAAAAAGAATATTCTGTTTCGAACGGATGCATTGCCCTATATTTTAAACATTATACCAGCGAAATAAGAATGACAAATTGACCATGATTAAAGCAAGAATTTTCAACCTATTTTTATGCTTGAGGGCCCTCTGAAGCATGACTGTAAGTTTGTACATCCACGATGAAAGTATATGCAATAGTACTAAATGAGAAATAGTTATCTACAGTATATTACAATTAATAATTAAATAGTTAAGAAATCCCCAGAAAGGAAATGCTTATTTATAGGGTTGTTAAATGTAGTCGGACCCCGAATTAGTGAATTCATCGGTACCGAAAATTTTATTCATTAATTCGGGGTTGAAAACAAATTGTACTATATTTTGGAAATTTTATAATTAGTAGCTGCACAAAAATATCCGTAGTTAGAAACTACCAGGGAAATAGCTACCACCGTATCAGCCGTATCAATGATACGGGGCCCACAATTCACAGATACCCCAATATGTGTAACTACAGTCCCACTAACAGGGTTCCCGTACCAAAAAAGGGCTAGGAAAGAATTTTGATACAGTGCCCCTTCAGATTTAGCTATACCAGTGGAAACTACACACTTTTTATTCAACACAACTAAAAATACCATTAGCGAATTATTGCTCGCATGTTAGTTGATTTTTTTAAATTACTGAAAAATAGATGTTTGACAAATGTTTTGATTCATGACTCAAAAGAGCTCGTTCTAAACTTTGAGCAGAGAAAAAAATACTGCAACATTTACATCCTGCTGCAACACTTATGTTTTCACAGTTTCCTAACAATGTAGAACAGTATAAAATATAAAATTTTTTATAAGTTTCGTTATCACTTTCTTCATAAGAATGAATATTCATTGGCGCCGACAAACTTTAAAAAGCAATTTTTTCTGCAAAACCGTACGTATAATCACACTTCACTTCCTTTTAGGAAGAGAGGAAGATGGTAAAAACTCTCAAAATATCCCCTGCGTCGTGAATTGAGAGAAGAAAAGAAATAAATGTTCCTTCCTGTTCAAAACTCATGCGACGAGGTGCGTGCACGACTCATCTAGTCATCTATTGACGAAAGCTCAATAGCGTGCTGCACTCTTTCCCGTCGCAAACTCGAAAAGTCTGTTTTTATACCAGACAAAAAATGGTGCTTGGAATGCCACGCGATAGAAGTGAAACTTCTTTTTCGACGTTGGTCGTAAGTGCAGAAATACATCTAAATATATTAAACTGCTGGGAGAACTTATTAAATTCAAATAAAATTCAAAATTCATAGGCAACCGTAAGCGAATCCCGAACACTCAATCGCATAATTTTCATTACCATATAAAGCAAATGCTGTGGGGTCACTCCATGACGATCAACACGTCTTAATTACCTCGTGGCCATCATGAATGGTGTAACTCTAACTCCTTCCCTGAAGTTTCTAAAATGACCCAAGTAAATTTCTGGGAAAGAGAGCTACTCAGCATGTTCATCAAATAACAAACTTCTTGGTACATTCACTTCTACAGGAGCAATACAAAAATATTTCTCTTCATTCCATAACGACGTCTGTTGCTGGGCTGTAAGACTCTCTTCAATAGTTATACTTTCACTGATATCATCTTGAAGAACTTGTGACGCACTCTGTTTGAAATTGAAGAAACTATCATCGATTGTAACATCATACATTCTGTACAGTGGAGTAGCTACTAAATATTGCAACCATGTTTTGATATTTCTTTTAGTAACCAAACCCATCAGATAACTAGTTCTGTGAATTATCCTCCGTTTGATGTGAACATTGACACAGTAATCATCATCAACATTCCGTGGCAGTCGATTGACCATTGTATTGGCTGATACTGGAACATTGATATTATTTGCCCTAATATTCCAAACTTACGTGTACGTGTCTCAATAGCCTAATTTGCATGAAAGGTATTCGTGGAGAAATGAGTCTTTCTGATACCATATCCAAAGTAGGAAGATGTGCTGGAATATCTGGGTATACAAAACCATTATATTTTGATAAATTTGGTATATTTTTCCTATTTAAACTTTGTCGGCAATTGTAGCACGCTTTAACGTCTTCTAAATTAATTCACGGCAAAATATTTTGAAAAATATTTTTATGCTCAGCAACAGGCCCGTTCTGAAATCATCTCTAAACCATAATCTATCTCAAAATTGAACACAAGTGACCTAAAGGATTATCAACGAATCGCTTTCGGAAATCTTTGTGAGCATTTTTATGGGAATCATAGTATTTGTGTAACTTAAGATAGAATTTATTATCGATTCACATGCATCAGTTCCAACACGCACTAGACTTGTTGAGGGCTCTGTACTTGTTGACTGCACAGGGTGGTTCACAAAGTCCGTATTAATCTGTGCTAGCATTAGATGAGTCTCAATAGCATTCCCATCATCAGCCATTAAACTCGGCATTAAAAGAACATTTTGCAATGTTTTTTTCTATGTTCGATATTCTCTCGTGTATTCTGATCGAGATGTACTCTGATCGAGATTTGGCAGTAGCGCTTGATGAACTTGCATTATTTTTCTAGGTTTTTTTTCTTCTCTTTTTGACTGGACTTTCTGCTAGTTTTTCTTTTCTTTTTCTTTCACGAAACTCTTTTCCTCTTTGTGCATTTGAATTAGGCCTTCTGATTAGAATCAATAATAATTCAACGCAAATGAAAATTAAAAGAACAAATTAGCTGCCGAAAACATCACTATGTGGCCAACAATCTAAGGAAATATTTTAAAAAGGCACGCTTTTGCTGCAAGAGCTATTTTTTCAACACCGTAATGCAAACATTGCAACACATATAACCGTTGACAGATGTCCCCTTATCTGGTGAGAAAAGGGGGGGGGCAGGGGAGTCGATCAAAGGCGGGCAATCATCCAACCTTTTCACGGATATGACGCAAGTCAAAGGGTGTCCCCTGCTCTCCTTTCCTCCCGCTGCATATCTCCTCTCGATTTGGGGGGATGGTGGGGGGAAATCACTACTTCCGTTTTGTTTCTCCCTGTTACGCAAAACTGGGCAAATTTTCCATTCACTCCGTGAGCAAAGAAGTTTCACTTCAAAAATCTCATTTGAAAGCCATTCAATTTTTTTTCTATCTATGCAAATAAAAAAAAATAACTGTTTAAATAATTTGTTAATTCCAGATTTATTATTCGTTAGAATTCCTGCTTTCATTTTTTAATCAAAGAAATAGAAAAAAAAATTCAAATTAAGAAATGCGTTTAGTAGTAGTTTGGTAGGTCGGGGTCAGATTGTAATGATATTCAAACAAGTCCAGTAATAAAGTTTTTTTTTATTATTTCTAATGGACTGTGGATTGTGGTGTTTTAACACATTACACACCTAGTACACACCCCGGAAGCTGGTATCTCTTTTTAGTGCACCACCATATAGGCGGATACCAATCATCACAAGTAATTTTGACACTCAGTTTCCTCCTTCTAGAGGGGTGAACCTGAGCTCTAATGCTGCGAACCTGCACACACAAGGATTTAACTTTGGGAAGAACACCCAAGCCAAAAAGGTAATCTAGGTATATTTTACATGCTGTGTAATCATGCGTCATAACCGCTGTCTATTTCCTACATCATAAAAATCCACCGACTAAGGCCGGGGTTGAACCCGCAATTTTAAGTGCAGAAGGTCTGAGACAAGCCAACTCCGCCAGCATAATAATGTAAAAATGTGAATAAAAAAGGTCAAAGGTTTTAATTTATAAAATCGAAATATATATTTTTTTCCAAATAAGTAAAATTAAATAATCAAAAAATATGTTTCAACTCGAGATTCTTTTCACGATTTTGTTCTTCATAAAATCGAAAAAGAAAAAAAAAATCGACGGATTTTGATTTGACGTGATCAGAATTCATTAATTTGAATAATACAATGGAATAGAAAAGTGGATGAGTGAGTAAATATTAACGTCACACGGTTCAGCTACTCGAGGGCTTTTGGCGTCGGACCTCGTCATTTTGAACCGTGATTGAATCATGATGACGACACCTGATCTGGCAGCCCCTCTCCTAACTACCACTTCACAGCAAAGGGTGAATGTTTGAGCTCTCTACAGATTTAACGTGCACCGCTCCCGCTCAGTGGATCTTGGCTCGAACTTGACACTCCTGCCACAAATCTAAAATCTTGACTACTAGGCTACTGCGGCCACCCTGTGGAACACAAAGACGATAAGCAAGACATTTCTAGTAATAACAGTAACTGCACTCATACTCAGACGCATATGTTTACTGTCAGAAAGGGACATGGTGTAAGATATTTTTATGCAACCCGTATATTCCATGTAAATTTTGCATTCATAAAATTAGTTACATATATTTTTTTTTCTTTTACTACAATTATTTACTCTGTATAATGCTCGCACAATCATTACGAAATAAAATGTTTAAAACCTTAATATGAAATATCATGATTTATTGTATTTTCTTTACCGATTTCTTAGAAGTGGGACCAATATTGCACTGTTCTATAAATGTAATGTATTTTTTACATGATATTATTAACATTTATTTTTCGGGAACGTATAGAATCGCGTTAAAACAAAATTAGGTGTACACTATTTCAAAAAAAAAACAACAACATAAGATTACTTTAAGTCTATTTAATACTATTTATTAATTGTATCAATTTATTTTATTAATTATTTATCAATAACACCTTGGTTTATAACAGGGGTTGGTAACCTTTTAGGTGTAGCATGCCTAACCAATCTACCAATATGATTCAGCGTGCCACACAGTATGAAATTTTTTAAACAAAACTATTCTCTCGGTAATGCATGCAGAGTTTGATAATTGAGGTCAATAATATAGATTTGCAGTTTTATTAAGTGTTAATTTTGCATCATATAAATATATTTATTAACGTAGAAATAAACAACATAAAATATAACTATTTCTTCAATAAAAATTTTAAAAATTAAAATTGTACATATAATTATGCATATTGTACAGACACATTATGTATTTTTAAACATATTTATTAAAATAAGAAATAAACATAAAATATAAATATTTCTTTTCATAACAGTTAAATAAAAAGGATAAATAACAAATTTGAATGCTAACATAATGCTTGAACCGTTCTACTTTTATATCGCAAAAGCAGGGGTATAATGTGTGACTTTAAATTTTACACGATTCTGCGCCTGTAATTTTTAAAAAATTTCTTTGTGGACACGAAATATATTTTTATGAGGAAATATTTATGCTCTTAGATATGTAGAACCAAACGCGGAAAGCAGATACGTGCAAATTTGTCTCTTCAAACAATTAAATCTCCCCAGCAGTGACATTCAATAATTGACAAAATAGCTGTAAAATTTATCTATTGAGTTATCTTTCAAAATTTTTTCATAATTCTACAAAAAAAAAAATCTCCATAATTTTGAAGATGTTTGTCAAATAAGTTCCATTAGAAATTTATCAACTTCCATCCACTCAAAAATTGACAAGCTTATAGTGCAGTGCAGCGTGTCACTGAGAATTGTACTGAATGCCACATGTGGCACGCGTGCCATAGGTTGCCGACCACTGGTTTATAATATGGTGCTTCAAAAGCATAATTTTTTCTTTATGGAGCCCTCTCTCTGGGTTAATCCTTTATATGGACTATGTTTTTGTAATTTTGTGTTAAAATACTTTTGAGATTCAGATTGATTTATATAAATAAATTCATTTAGCTTATATTACTTAAAATTAATTTGATTATTAAGACACTTGCAGCTATTTAACGGCAAGGTATCTTGGGTTTATTTCTTTTTATATGCAATGTTATTTTTTTAAAAAAAATTAAATACCAAGGTACAATGAAGGAATTATAAATTAGAATTATTTTGTAATCAACAATTTAAGAATTTTTATATATTACTTTCTACGAAATTTCAGAACGAAATGATCAATACACAGAAGATTATTGTAAGCTATACAAACATATTTAGTGCTCCTGTTTTTCAGAAGAGCACAAACGGCAACGGCAATACGTTTTTTGTCAAGTTGGCATAGGATCTCGCTACCTTTAGTCAACCGTACGTCATTTGGAACAGTTATTTTCAGCTCAAAAAACGTACAAGTCCATTTTTTGGTCATCTATTGAGCTACCGAATAGAAATTCCAGATGTTAGATGCCGTGCTAGTCACTGAATCATAGATGGGAAAATAGCTTCCAATGGACATTTAAAAATTAATTAAGTTGTTGGTAAGTATAATTGCCATGTCTTTGTAAAGGATTACAGACAATGTATGTTTTTCTTACACAAATGAGAGATTATATAAACAAATAATCAGCTGGCAATTTATTCCTATTTAATCTACGCTATCAGCGTAGAATAAAATGTTACTTTGTTTTTCTTTTTTTTTTCCATCATCCTTCATTTTATTATGATAATTAACTAATAATATTAGTTTTACTTTTGTAGTTGAATGCAGTTTAAGAAATAAACTAACGTAAGGTAAAAAAAAATTTCCATGTTTTTATATATACATAATTAAATCAAAGTATAATACAGATTGTAATACGCACAAAAATACTCTTGTATAAATAAGGTATTAATTTGTTGCAATTAAGAATTGTATATAAAATTATTTTTGTTCTTTCTTCCTTTCTATATTTCATTTACTATTTACATCATTCATCTTTTACAATCACGAACTATTATATTTGTAGTAAGAGAGAATTTATTATGTCAACATAATTTCTGTTGATATAATATGTTCTTTCTTGACTTTTCAGAACTAAATTTAGTACCATTACATGAAAAGTACTCTAAAGAACTTCTATGATATATTATATATATATATTTCATTTTTATGTATTGCTATAAAGAAAGATAGAAAATACTAAAAAAAAACATTTTGTTTTATAAATTACATTGCATTGCTTTAATTTTTCTTGTTTCTCTCGTTTCTTTTACCTGTTAAATACCTTGACATCAAATTTTTATTTGTAAACATTCATATGATTCATTTGAAATTTCGTTTAAGGCAACTTTCAAGTATTAAAGATTAAAAGAATATTTCACGTATTATTCATTATGTTTTTAAAAGTAAAATATATAACTTTAAATCTGTAACTCAGTAAAATTTCTTTCAATCCAGCTATTCAAATTAGATTAATAAATAGTAGCTTTTTTTATAATTTCTTTCATGAACAATCTTATTAGCTTTATAAAAAATACTAAGTTTATTATTTTCCATTCACTAGAACAAAAACTACAATTGTTTTAGTATAAGCAGATATGGTCATACTTTAAAGCGAGTTTTGCTAGAAACGTGTTTCTTTAAAAATGCCCAAACGGGGCCAGCGATTGCTGAAAAATGTTTTGAAAATAATTAACTATGAAACTATTTGTGTATGCTCAGTATATTGGTAGACGTGTTTTAACCTTCAGATTTATCAATCACTGTTTTATCGCAAAATTTACAACCCTTTATGTGAATATAGTCACTGTTTTTTTAAACCATTTCATATAATAACTAAGATTAAGTGCCCTAGTTTTCATACAAATTAAAACTTATCTTAACCTGAAGGTCATTTCAAAAATGAATAGCACAGAAACACATCAAAATTGAAAAATTGAAAGTTTGGTCGTAAGCTTCTGGTACAGAAAAAATGCCCCATTTATGTTATTTTTTGTAAATTTTTACCCATTTTTTTCCCATTTTAGTAATAATAATTTAAGTTTCCCTTTTTACATTTAGCATATTTTTTCTTAAAATGTATTAAATAAACCTAAAAACCACAAAAAAATCCCTTATCCTTTATAAAAAAAGTTGTCGCCGGTAGTCGGACACCTTAAATGTTTTTTAATCAAATTATTTAAAATATCTTTATGTAATATTTCAAACATAAATTTTATATTGTGAGAGGAAATAGCATTTTTTAAAATTGTTGAAGAGGAATTAAATCTTAACTCAATGCTTGCACCATAAAATATGTCCTGAATTTTTGTGAAAGAAAATGATATAATAATTACCTCAAAAGTATGTCAATAAAACATTCTACTATTTTAAAATTTGTAACATTTCCCAGGAAATGGAAAGTAGTCACGGTAACCTAGTGGTTATTGTCTTGTAGCCGGACTGGTCTTGTGACCAGTGTTGTCAATTTGCGGGTTTGAGTCCCGATACCACTAAGGGAGCCTGGACTGATACACGTCAAATCAGTAGTAACTCAAACTCCTCGAGTTGGTATGGTGTGGAAGTCAGGAAGTTGGGGTGTTCCCTACGTGTCATACTTATCTTTAAGAGTGCTTCAGATTTACGAGATTCGTTGCCAATAGCCCGAACGTTATATCGGTGTGCACCATTAATAAATTGATTGAGATAAATTGATTGATTGGTTGATTAATATATTGATTGAGGAGTGAATGAGTGAATATTAACGTCGCATTATTCAGCTACTCGAGAATTTTTGGCAATGGACTTGGTAAATTTGAACCATGGTCAAGTTACGAGAAGGATATCTGAATTAGGCAACCCGCTCTCTTAACTTCCACACCACACAACGGGACGTTTGAGTCTCGAAAGATTTTCTGACGGATCTATACACGTCCCTCTAATAACCCTCTTGGGAAATCTTTGGGCTATCAATGACAACAACCCTTTTTGAAGAAGAAACCGTGATATGAAGATTAGCACAGTTATATATAGTATAGGTTTGCTTGCTAGTATAGTATAGATTTGATTAGATATATATTGATAGCGCGTTTCGGCTTTAAATTATAAACGATATTTAAGTAATGATTGGTCACATATGTACATTGTAAATCAAATATTAGAATAGCGGATTGATCCATAAAAAGTAGATCAGTTTATTAGAAGTCTTCTCAGAATTCGCAACTCTCGTAGAAAAATTTCCTGTTCTATTTGGGAACATCTCCTCTTATCTGATTAATTGAATTGTATCTGTGATAATTAGTGTGCTGAATAAATAGTTAAGAAGTATAATGTCGAGTCGTCTTTCCTTTGCTTCCACTTCTATAGCCAGGTCCGATAGTAGGTATAGAGTGTTACAATTTAACGTGTAACAGCCCTCTCCAGGGTAGATCTTCAGCGGTACTAGTCTCGAACGCATGACTCAAGAAATGGACTCTCCAGTCACTCAAGAAATGGAATATTTCGGAATAGATGAAGTAAAATGTCATATCTAAATAATTGGAAACTATATATATAATTTTCGTAATAATATTTATATAATATATTAAAAATATTATCAAATTTACTGAATTTTTGCAAACTGCTGTCTTTAAAATATATCTACAACAAAGATCATTCAAATTTTATTGGTACCCCTAGTCAGAAAAAATGAAAAGCATTAACTCCTATTCAGACTCCACATAATTTGCTCAACACACAACGTCAGAGTGCTCATTTCGAAAAAAAGAACTTTATCGTAAAATAACTCAGAAAATTTTATTCAATGATAGAAAATATTATTTAACTTCTAAAACAGTAGTTTTAATTTTTGTTCAAAGTTTTTTTGCCCTTACAAGTAGTGAAAACATTTTTAAAAAAAAATGCTCTATAATTAAAGGATAGCACTTATATATAAGTCGACAAATTAAAAAAAAGATAAATTCAGTAACCACATCTCGAATTTAGCTTAGTTGACAGACCGATTAATTATGGAGTGGATTAAAAATAATACGTATGATTCTAAGACATACAGATGTAACAATATAATAACTAATTAAAAGAGAGTGGGTATATTTTCCGCATTATTTGTGGTATGTTTATATAACATTGATTTAAATCAAGGGTTATTAAAGGTTTCGGCCTGGCTACCCCATTTTTTTGTACAAAAAAATTTGTGTGGCCACCCATACGGTATAGAGGTTAGCGGCGCTGACTTATATGTCGTCGAACCTGGGTTTGAACCCTGGAGAAGGCATGTATTTTTCTAAATGTAGCATTTGCTAATGGCCGTTGAGCTGCAAGTCGTGAGGTTGGTGGATGAGGAAGAGAAGTGGGAGCCCCCTGACTACCCCTAGAGTATTCTTCCACAAAATTGTCGTGGAAACAAGCCAAACCTGTAAGGTGCTCAAAGCTACGGATAACGACAGACGTGCAATTTAGCCCTTTATTATGATAAATTTCGTCGGCCTCGATTTGACACCATCAAACATGCAGCAGCAACAACAAATTTTTTTCGACCCCATAAGCATTGCACAAAGTTTACATTTATGTGTTTTATTTGTAGTAAATTATGGTTTTGCTGAAATAAACATATCTGCAAAAAGATTTACTTTAAATATAACGATAAAATTTGAATAAAGTGGCAAAATAAAAAAGAACATTACAAATGTAATTACATGGTAAATTATACATACACTATTATCTTATTGTACATTATTATATTCATAATAAGTCATTCTAACAAATACATATATACAAGGGGTGATCAAATGAAAAGGTACGAAACGACACGGTGGGTACAAATATAGACTTTATTCAAAATATACACCATAGGCCTGAGCACAACGATCCCACTGATGAACAAGCCGCAGGATTCCTTGTTCCCAGAATTCCTGTGGCTGTGACGAGACCCAGTCCTTCACAGTGTCCTTGAGTACGTCGTCCGAGTTGAAGCGCTTTCCTTTCAGGTGTTTCTTCAGTGAACCAAACACATGGAAATCGCAGGGTGACATGTCCGGACTGTAGGACGGATGGTCCAACGTCTCCCATTGGAACTTGTCCAGTTCTATTTTTGTGACTCTGGAGACGTGTGGACGCGCGTTATCATGGAGCAGAACCACACCCTCCGTGAGCAGCCTCGGTTTTTTGTTCTTGATGGACCTGCGTAGGCGTCGGAGTGTCTCACAGTACACATCGGAGTTAATACTTTTTCTGTGCTCGAGTAATTCTGTGCTCGCATCATTTGGACGCCGCTTTTTATAAGAGCCTTTGCTCTCTCCTGCGCATGCGGGCACCCGCGCATGATCCGTTCCTAGTCAGAGTCTCCAATGGCATCCCGAGATGTCTCGCTACATTCTCCTTGGCGGAATATGCAAATATTTAACTGTTTCATTTTTATGTCGTTTCGTACCTTTTCATTTGATCACCCCTTGTATATATATATATAATATATATATATATATTATATTATATATATATATATATGCATATCAAAAATCCTAAAATTTTTGGTGAATCAAGCTGCAAATGACGTGGCCTCTGGTTCAAGAAGCACTGTTTTAAATGATAGTTCTTTATATTCTCTTGTGATTTTATTTATAACCTTTGCATTTTCTAAATATTCCAAACATGTTTAAGGTCAAGTGATTTTACTGCACGAGTGAGCCAAAACCTGTGATCCATATTCAAGAAATAACATTTTAAAAATTTTTGTAGAAATCTGAAATTTTTAACAAATTATTCAAAAGTTTCATTAAAATTTTAAAAATTCGAATAAATGTAATGGGAAAATTTATTTGATGTTTTTAAAAGTTTCTGTACTGAAGCAATACAGTTTTTATAGAATAAATTACTATTTTTTATTTTACAATACTGGTTCACTTTTTCAGAAATGATTCTAATCTAAACTTTTTCTAAAATAAACGCTTTAAAATAATCAACGGAGGGATTAACAACTAATAAATATTACATGGAAAACTGTATTCAATTTTTATACTACTATTCTGTATATAAATGGTTTAATCGATCTTAAATTAGGTATTGTTTTATATAAACTATTTTGACTGGAGTTTTTTTTAAATATATATTTTTCCACACTCCCTTGACAAAATTTAAATTCACTAACTGAAACAGGATGTGTTTAAAAAAAATTTGAAATTTCCAAGGAAAAATTTGCTACATCGAATTTCAAAAATAGCATTAAAACGTTAAACCTGTTTTTCTTAACCAAATTATCGAACAGTAATTTAAGTTTATTTTCTTAAGTGTCATATTGATTTTTTTTTTAAATTTTTGGCTCAAATTGAATAATTTTATTTTGATGACTGATATTTGACAAAAATAATTTTCTAACTTCTTTCTTTCTTTTTTTTTTTAATAATGCTAAAAGAATTCGCCTACGAAAATATCGTTATGCTAATTTTGTTACAGTTCCGCCTTGAATCATGGGGATACGAGGGTGTGGTGGCTTTTACACCCACACTCAGGATACAAAAAATAAAGAGTACAGACATATACGGACTATTGCAAATTTCCCGTGGGATATGCGGTCCCGAGTATTTTAATTAACGTACAACTGTAGTAAAGTTCTGTATCTATGCAAAGCTTGTGTGGAGTGTATTATTTGAGAAATGTCACACTGTCTTAGTTAAATAGATAAAATAAACGCAGATACAGCATTCAAGAAGTGAGGTGTCCAACAATTAAGGAGTAAAAAAAAAATACTTTGTTTATAATAGTATTTTAAAAGATATACAAGGTTATTCATAATTCCCTCCAAGGTCATGGAGAGCTGTCGTAATATATATAAAAGACTAATGCAGCGAAAAAAAATACATAAAGGAACATAGAAACAATTCTAGTTTTATATTTCTATTTTACAGGTGTTCTATATAAGAACCCTTGGTTACGCTGCATGTATAAATGCGGTAGTCTAGTTCTTGCAATGTATATATTGACAATTTTCTTTTTATTATTAAAAGAATAAATTTTTCTTCAATTCGGATTTTAAATGAAGGACAAAATCATTCAAAATAAGACTAACTTCTGCCGCTGAAATATATTCGCCATCAATCTTTTGAACCGTTTTGAGGAAAATAGATTACGGATTATGTACAAAATAAATTAATATCTCCGATAATTCATGCTGTACTGGCCTATGACGCGTATTTTTCGGCCTGGAATATCTGAATACAGAGATCGACAGATAAGTTTGAACGTCACCATTATATAGAGCATTTGTAAAATATGTTTATAAAAAACTTTAATTTTTATCTATATTATTTTATATGTTCTTTTTTTTTCAACGCTTCACAACTTTGGAGGGAATTATAAATAATCCTGTACATACACACATAGTATAGAGAAAAGATATTTATACGGAATAAAAAAGAAATACATCAACAGCACGATATAAATCTGTTGTAATCTATTGGGATAAAAGTATTTTAATCCCACGTAGATTTGCTTCGAAGAATATTAAATAAATAGTTACTTAATAAACCCCTTATTTAAAGTAAAATAATGTTGTATGCAGGAAAGGTCAAACGCTTCATTAGACTAAAAGTAAGTGTTTTTCTTATGAATATTCACTTTTTCATTGCGTCTTAACTTTTCAACACTTACTTCACATTGATAAATCTCACTTTCAAAGTTATTTCCTTTTCAAATTCATCCTAAATTGATTCCAAATTCAGCAAACGTTTCGTGTCCTGACCTATTTACCCATTTAAATTCTAATTACCCAACAAGAAAGCTTTCGCCTACGATTTTCGGAATAGAAAACAATTTCCAAGTAATTTTCTCAGACATTGCTTTTACTTAGATTTATAGCAACCGCCTATCATATTAAAAACTCTATCCACATAAACGTCCATGCAATCAATCGAGGTGGAAGGGAAATAAAAAAAAATGTCCCTGACAAGCCCCATACTGAATTTAAACCCGGCTCATTAACTTTTCAAAGCGCAACAAAGTCATGTGCATATTGCTTTACCTCTTCTAAGCACGGAATTACAGAAGCTAAAACTCATCATGTAAAAAAGATGCCAACGAGAAATATATGCAACAGCAAGCTCTGATTACCCTATAGCCAATATTCCTGCATTTCCATATTTCTCGACCTTATACCCGGTTCGCGTGTGGTATTTGATGTTGGCATGTAAATTTATTAGCCATTCCATGACGCGACAGTGTTAGGGGTAGAAACAAGAAAACGCCATTAATACCGTTCATCAGTCATCATATGTTATGCCACTTTGCCACGCAAGAGGGCGTTGGGAGCTACACGCATGTTTGGACATGCACGCAAAGCAAAAAACGCCGTTCGAATACTAAAAGGAATTTGAAACGCAGCTGTAGCTTCAAATGCAGCTGCGATAAATATGAAAACCTTTTTTTTTCTTCCTATGCGTCTTTTTTTTTTTTTTATTTTTTTTAATCTTTTTAAATTTTTTTTCGGTGCCTTTTTGCGTGTGGCTAATTATAATACTAGGAGTGGTCACCTCTGATGGCTGTTAATTTTCTTGCAGGAATTATTTGAGTAGTTTAGTACAATATTGCACCTCTGCTTCATAAATATTCCGCGTAAGAGTTGGCTGTTGATAGGCTGGAGCCAGAGAACGGTTGAGCTTATTTTCCGATAAGCATCAACATAAACGTGTGTCTAATCTTGTATTAGTTATTGTGTGAAAGGTTCCTTTTAGAATGTATATATCTTAAGTGTTTTGAAAATTGTATGGCAAGCTATTTTTGGGATATAAACCGTAATAGCTGATAACTTGGCTTCTCTTGAAACATTGTATTTTACTGCGCAATTACATTTGTAAAAGTGTATTTTAATATCAGTCATTAATTTACGGTGTACCTTGGACATATGTTTCGTATCATTACTTAATATCGGCTTGACAAACAGCTTAAGAAACTCCATTCTTTTACGATCAAACTGGTCGTGTTTTGCAGGCGTGGCGATTTTACCTGAACAACACAGAGGTTTTCCTTGAGATTTAATTTGAGTGTTATCAGATAAAGCCACATTCATTGGAAATGCACTCGCTTTTTATGTTATTCTTTTATATAAATTTTATAGTTTAGGGAAATAATAAAGAGCATACTTCTTATAGTCATACTTAAGGGTAGTTAACTGGGTAGTTAACTCTTAAGGTAGTAAACTGTTTGTTTTGAGAAGAAATTCTACCAAGTGTCCACGGGGGTGAGTGAGTTTATGGCATAAGTGGCAATTTTCTGGCTATACTGCGCCAAACATTTTTTTTTAAAAAATGATAACAATATCAAATGTCAGAAAATATTGTTGTTTGGCAGCAGAAGGGGTAAGATATCAAATAAAATATAAAAAAATCATAAGTCAAAAGAAAACAAATTTTGTTGGGAGGGCTGTGAGTCTCCCCCTCCCTCCAAGTCAAAGAAGGTTAAAACAGATCAATGAAGGTGCGAAATAAAAATAGAAATAATACATTTAATTCAGATTTAAAACTTTCAACTATTTATCAGCAATTTTTATTCTAATATAAGTTATGAAAGCTAAAGATAAATAATTACTTCCTTCTATTTCGAACTCGTGTGGATGTCATGTGTGAATATTCAATACCTTGGGACATCGGGTAAAACGTAGTCATCCGCATTATACTCAGTCACATCCTCATCCGATGTATCTTATATGGGTGCACTTTTCCGTGGCTTGTGGGCTATCATTTTTAACATCCTTTTATAAGCTTCACTTGTATGTAACGGAATCTTTGAACTCAATTTCTACCCACTTTAAGAGGTTAGATTAATTCGAAATTTTGCTCTCTTGTCCAGGATCGAAGACAATACAATAATGTAATAATTTTGTTCCATTACCCTCGTCAGGATTAACGATTTCCTATTTTCAAGTCCTATCCGCATCTGGCGGCTATTTTCCAATCTCATTTTCAGATTCGACGATAAATTCTAGATTAGGTGACCAAAAGATTAAGTTACAACTTAGTACGATTAACTATAAAAGGATGTTTTTTATTTTTCTTAAACTATAAATTTATTTCTATTGTGGGTAGTCCTCTAGTCGACGAAATAATCACAATATGATAGAATGCTAGTCATTTACTGGGTAGTAGAATTTTTAAAGTTTTACCCCATATATATATATACCCTTTTCATGTGAAAGCATTAGAGTTATATCGTTAATAAATCAATTAAGCTAATTGGTGATGTATTTTTATATGGCGAAGAGGGTGGATGAGAGAGAAAGAGAGAGCTAATATTAAGTATTTTATGTTCCCGTATGTAGACCAAGCTTTTTTTAAAAATTTTTGAGTTAGATTAAGGGAGTCTACTAACATTCGGGCAAAATGCTTTAAGGGGACTCACTCATGTGACAGCCTGTGTTTTAAGCATATTTAGAGAATTTTTTTGACGACCAATAAAAAGATAGAACTTTAAGTTTCGTATCCTTTATTTATGTGTATTTTTAGAGTATGTATATAAATGTTTAGCCAAAAATAAACAATGAAACGTGAGTTATAGCGCTCTGAACATACCCGCCACGAAAAAATGGAAGCTCATTACCTCCACGATTCCGACTGATTGACTTATCTGAAATAAAAAAAAATAACAGCATTTTAATCTACAAGCTTATACGCACAGAATGGACTATACTTAATTTAAAATATCAAAAATTGGATTTTTGGTAGGCCTTTGAAGAAAAGTTTCAAAATTCAGTTTTATTTGCTATATTTTTGTTATAAAAAATAGAAATATTTTGAATTTTAGAATGATTGTAGTCCATTTGGTGCGTATATATATGCTGAGTCTACCCTATACATTTGAAATCATTCGGTCAAACCGTTCTTGAGATCTGATGGAGGAAGTTTTGAAAAACACATTGGCGCGAAGACTGAAACAAGATCGATGAAATATTCAAATAACTGTAGATATTTCCTTTTAAGGCGATATGGTACCATCTTCACAATTTTTTTTTTTGATTTTTAATATTTGATATTTGGTTTTAATTGTATTTTATAAAGGTTAATATTTCATAATAATTCCACACAAAAATTTTTAATTTGTTGCCAAATGTTTGTAAAATTTAAAATTTTTTAGCTTTTTTAAGCATTTTTTAAATCCCTAAGGCTTTTTTAAATATGTCTCTTTTCTTTCAAATTTTTTTCCAAGTACCTTATAATATACTACACAAAACTGTGCACGGGCTTTTTTCTGCTGCTACTCTTTAATTTTTTTATAAATTTTTTTATAGTTGAACTTCCAAAATTCCAAAAAAACATTAATTTTGATTTTAAAATTTTTTAGAAAAAGTACTAAACATGTTAGAGCTAATTCCATGCACGGTTTTACAACACATACATTTCAGAATATGTAAAAAAATTTCAAACCCATACTCTAATTATCAAAAAAGCCTTAGGGTTTTGAATAACAGTATATGTAGAAAAATTCAACATGGAGAAATATGAGTTTGAAGTTTTCATTCCATGAATAGCATGATGTAATATTCATCGAATAGTCTGAAACTTTCATGAAATGTTAATTAGCTTATTTAAAACTACTTAACATAAAAAATGGCACAAATGTAGAGCAATTAAACAGTATAATGTCATAACGAATATATAGAAAAAAATGAATGAAAGATCAATATTTCACAAAACTTTATCTTGATAATTATAAAAAAAAACGCACACTTCAGAGCTAATGCACAATATGTACAAAAGATGTTTATGCCTTTATTTTTTATTTCCATGATTTTAAAAGCCTTTGCATGTTAAATATTGGGCACGAATAAAAGCAAAATCAAATAACAATTTATAGATAAAATACATCAAAATCTAAGAACTGTATACGTGCATTTGTTTAAATAAATATCTTAAAATATTTTAATAATAAAAGTGTTGAATCTCGCACACATGGGATATATGTATATATCACCAAAAACAAATATATAAAAATGGAAGTTTTTCTATTCTTGCGAATTGGATTTTTAATTATCTGAGTTATCAAAATGAGATTTAGTATTGTGCTTTGGAAGAATCCGTTTTGAAGTTTTAATTTCATTCATAATAATATCATAAAAAGCACGTACAACTTTTAAATCTTGATCAAATCCATTTGATCTTCCCAGTAAATAATTCACAAACTAGAATTTTTGCATGAATTGCACAATTCTTTCTTAAAATGATTTATTACTGCATATATAATGTCAATCTCATTGATGCGCATTAGAAAAATAATTAATTCATTTTTATCAGGCTCTTTTCTCTAGCAGATAATCTGAAATGTAGGCGTGATAGTTGCTGTCCCGCATCAAACATTGCTCCATTACTTAATGAAAAATGCAGGAAAAGCTTTGAAATTTTGCAGTCATATTTATAAAGATTCGGGGTATCAAATAAGCCAATAAAAATTTTTCGACAGTTTAATGATTTTTAGGGTACCATATCGCCTTAAACCTCTACAAACATATATGAAAGCATATTTGCATAGAAAGGAGCTCAATGGTTTCAAGCCGACTGTACACAATAGGCGCAGCCTTCGATTGCCAACTCAGCGCTCCGAACAGGTGCTCTTCTAACACTTGCTTCTTTATAACGACTCTGAATTTTAAAAAATTATTTTACCACCGTATTCTAGACATATTAAGGAAGCAATTTATGGAATTTTTTTTTTTCATTTTTTGAACCCATCACATGGGTGAACTCCATGATTAGTTTATTTATGTTTTTTTTCTTACATTTTTGTTAGCCGTGCAAAATAAATTTTATGCTTCAACTTTTGGGGTGTATGGAATATAACTTTTACTCCAAAAGAAAAAGAAAAGTTTTATAAATGCTTTAAAGGTTAGTGTCAGCATCAGAGTTCCTGAATGGTTCGTGAAATTAAAATTTATTCATTGGATGTCTGAATGCATGTAGTGAGTTTTTTCTTCAGAGCATGAAACGTAGTTTGACGATCACGTGATGCCATTTTTTTTATTTCCAACTGGTAGAAACCTCCCCTGTATTCAAAATATTTTTTCATACATTTCATACTTTTCTTTCTCATGACTACTTTTCTTTCTATTTCTACTAAAAAAAAAGAATATATAGTATTGTACAAGATAACAATTGATTGAGGAACTAAATTGTGTTAGCTTCAGATGGATGGAGATACTAGAAATAAAATGCCGTTTTAATAGTGTTTTACTTTACGAGAAGTTTGTTAGAAAAATAATTTACCCGCTTTACACTTTTAACAACATTTTTTCGCTCTTGAAGATGTGTTTGAAAAAAGAAGATGTTTTTTTTTTCCTATTCGGCTTATATACTGGCTGTAAATTTTGAATTAATTTTTAAATTAAACATGCATTTTCAGCTTGAACATGGATCTTCATATATTCGAAATATACAGTACCAAAAATTCAATTTAAAATTTCATTTATAGTAAAATAACTAAAACAGCTTTATTTTAAGTAGGAAGGGTCAGACAAAACATTTGAACTTATAGAGATGTTTTGGAGTTTAAATTATCGATAAATTAATTTCGAGATTCTATAACGTTCTTGAAACTAGAAATTAATTTGAAGAAAAGAAAGAGATTTTTTTATTAAAAGCAAATTTATAATTTAAAGATTGCAAAAGGTAAAAAATATCTAATGCACATGTATTTTCAAGAAAGAAGGAAAATACAATTTAGTTCAAAAAGAGAAAGAAGTTAATTTTTTATGAGGAATGTAATATTTTAATATCTGAAACTTGAAAAAAATATTTTTTATGAAATTTAAAAGCAAAGTTTTTTTTAATAAACTCAAATCATAAAGTGAAAATGAGTTTGAAATTATTCCCTATAATGAGTAAGTTTACAAAACTCTTTAATGATCTATAACGACTGAAATACCTGAAAAATCTGAAAATTTGTATGGCCAGCATTAGAAAAATTTAGAATTTGATAAGTTTTCTCATTTTCAACAGTAATGCGCATTCTTTCACATCATTAATTTTAGAAGCTATAAATAATTAACTGAAAACGAGAAAAAGCTTCTTCCGAGAACACCGGAAACATCGGATTCGAACCCATGCAGAAATTTTCAGAATAATTTTAGTTATTAACTTTTCCAGAACTATCATGGTTTAAAAATGCAAAATAAAGGCAAAAGTGATGTAAAAATTTATATAAAAGTAATAGTTAATCCATTTCTGCTTTTCAATTATTTTAATTTTTTTCCTTTTTTCAAATTTTAATAAAATTTAAAATATTCAGAAGCAGATTCAAATTTTCTGAAATTTTGATTGTTTGTACGTACAAATGCAATGAAAAAAAAACTTAAAAAATTCATATGTAAACGCATAGTCATAAATTGACAAAATATTTAATTTTCAAAACTAAAATTTCGAGAATTTTTAAGAAATTTGTAGTACAATAATTTTAAATCGGCATGAAAAAAATTCTAAAATGGAAGGAAAATGCAAATAATTTATTATAAGTAAAAAAGAAGTACTCGTGTTACAGCAATAACAATACATTTTATTAATTTTGAGACCGCATTTAAAAATCAATATAGCTATTTTTTGTTGCAAAAAACGTATTAAAGAAACATTATGTTTTACATTTTGTTCAGGTTGATATTTTTAGAAGTTATTATTAAGTATTTTGTTCTTTATAATAACTGAAAAATTTTCTTCCATTTGTTATTGAATGCAAAATGTTTTATGCATAAAAATTATTATTCCTTTAAAAGTCAATAAAGTTTTGTCTGCATAAAAAAATAACATTTTATAATCTCTTGACCGTGTTGAACATTACGCAGTTCATCCCCAACAGCCCTCGTGGTTCTTTGAAATGAACCGTAAATAAAAAAGAAGAAAAAGATTCCAAACAATTTCTCCCTTTTAACACCCTATTTATAATGTGATATTCAAAATGTATTTAATACTAGAATTTTAATCATTATTTATCCTCCATGCTTAATGGATAAAGTAAGTTAATTTCTTTTAAGTAGAGAATGTCATTTTACCAATAGGTTAATTTAGTATCAATAATATTTGCTAAATATGTATCATTATCTCAATTTCGACGGTTTAATATATGAAAATAAGCATGCTATTCTTTTTTCCGAATATCATTTAATTATATCTACATAAATATTCATAATTACATTCAGGTTTCATAGTGCTTTAGTAAAAAATTAAGATTAATGCAGAAACAAAACCTATGGAACAATACAAAAACAACTCCAGGTGTTTTTACATACTTAACAGGTGGTGTACGTGCGAAGCCTTGGTTACTCGGCGTACATCAATGCGATAGTCCAATTTTTTTTCTTCCATCCTCTACTCAACGTATTAATATCAATGTTATTGACATCACGTGTGTCATCTTCCGTGTTATACGAAAACCTGACCTCATGTAAAAAAACTAAGTTTTCTCCTTTGATGCTGTGACGAAAAATTGGCATCAATTTTGTGGATAGCATAACACCGTTCCTATGTACACGTGTACCCTTAAATATTGCAGGGTCATTTTATCTGACACCACGCCAAAACCGATGTTCATAAGAAACCCAACGGCGGGGCACACTTGCAAGCCGGAACCCTAAATGTAATTCGAGGTATCAAAAACGAACCAACCCAGCCCAATAGTGGACAAGTGTCCGTTGAAAACTTCAAAGAGAACAATTATACTAGCCGTTTCTTACTATAGCAATTAGAAACCAGGAGGGATGGAGGAAATTATGAAAACCCTCTATAATTCATTATTTTTTATTTATGATTCAGTTTGTATGTAAGCTTTTATTTCATTCATTCATAGTTTATTTTTTTCTAGTGTATTGAGATGTTTGCTCATTTACAGAACTCTCCCCAATAATGCTGGTCAAATTCGACGTATGGGGGATCAAGTTGTCTAGATGGGACATTGTATATCCTAAAAAGGACCGGCTATTCTTTTCTTATGCTTAGGGTTTAATATATGTAAACTGTTTTGGAAAATGGTTTTGATATCGCCACACCTTTTCTTTCACCGTCATACATGCGATCGTTAGTCATAACGCTCTATTGAAAGGAAGCTTTTTGGAACATCATCAATTGTTTGGGTACCCCTTGCACATCTTGGTCAAACTCAACTTCAATGGAGAGTAATGTCGGAGAAAAACACATCCTCAGCGTGAATGCAAGGGCGATTTATGACCTCCAGATGGTGAACAATATGCCATTCGGAGTGGGATCAGACGTGCCGCCCTATTGTTCCCACTCACTAATGGAGTAGGATTACAGTGAAGAGAGCCGGGTGCAGATCTGTTACCCGCGCCAATAAGATGTGATTAGAGCGTGAAAGTAATTCCACCCAGTTAGTTTAAAGAGTCTGCTCTGAAGTTAACAGGGATTTCGGTTTCTTGCCTTTTACGAAGTAAATTTGCTCTAAAGTTTTGTGCTGTTCAAAGACTCTCGGTTGAGTTTGTGGGAGCAGCCGCTCTCAAGGACCTAAGGAGATGAACTTTGCCTAATGGGGAAATACTGAGTGCCGGATTCTGAGTTGCAATGACTGGCATACATGAACTGAAATTCAAATAGAACTTTCGCGAAAACACCAGGTACTGTGACATAGTAATATCGAATTTAACTTTTTACTACAAGGGGTGATCAAATGAAAAGGTACGAAACGACACGGTGGGTACAAATATAGACTTTATTCAAAATATACACCATAGGCCTGAGCACAACGATCTCACTGATGAACAAGCCGCAGGATTCCTTGTTCCTAGAATTCCTGTGGCTGTGACGAGACCAATCCTTCACAGTGTCCTTGAGTACGTCGTCCGAGTTGAAGCGTTTTCCTTTCAGGTGTTTCTTCAGTGGACCAAACACATGGAAATTGCAGGGTGACATGTCCGGACTGTAGGACGGATGGTCCACCGTCTCCAATTGGAACTTGTGCAGTTCCATTTGTGTGACTCTGGAGACGTGTGGACGCGCGTTATCATGGAGCAGAACCACACCCTCTGTGAGCAGCCCTGGTATTTTATTCTTGATGGACCTGCGTAGGCGTCGGAGTGTCTCACAGTACACATCGAGTTAATGCTTTTTCTGTGCTCGAGTCATTCTGTGCTCGCATCATTTGGACGCCACTTTTATAAGAGCTTTGCTCTCTCCTGCGCATGCGGCACCCGCGCATGATCCGATCCAGTCAGAGTCTCCAATGGCATCCCGAGATGTCTCGCTACATTCTTCCTTGGCGGAATATGCAAATATTTAACTGTTTCATTTTTATGTCGTTTCGTACCTTTTCATATGATCACCCCTTGTATTTACACTAGAACAAATTGTTTTCTTTTTGGCAGTTAGCCGTGTGATTCCTGGCGCTACCATGTTACGAAGTAAAGTTACGGGGTCACGATGTTACAGTATCTACAAATTGCGATGTTTATAAACAACCAATCATGCAACCATTGTCTGATTAACAAATATAGCAAACAATAACAATGAATAAATAACCACAATCACTCTTAACAAATGAAATTTACAAATCAGTTTGTGAGGATTGTGTACAATACTTTTGGAACTTTAAAATCATTGCTGTTATTCTAAATAGCTCTAGAGCTTAAACATCTTCAGTTTTCTAATCATTTAGGCAAACTCTTTTAAAATGAAGAAAATAAAAAAATATCGAAAAAATGTCTTTCAATTATCTTTTCTATTTTAGTCTAGAGAGAGAGCCATCTCTAAAACCTTCAGTATAATCTCATTTTTAGAAGCCAAGGTAAAAAAAAAATAAATAAATAAACCTCCTCTGAGAAAACCAGTTTGCAACATATGTCTTCGGGCCTTTTTCGCTAATGCTTTCCTGCCATTGAGAAAAAGGTAGCAAGGCAAAATCAGTGTCCATAAATTGGCATATAACGGACGGAGCAGCAGCATGTTTACGCTCCGATATGTTTCACAGAGGACTTGCTCGTTTTTTTTAAATCGCAATTTTCACTCGTTCCTCCTGGTCCCAGGAGTTCGGTAAACTGATAAGAGCAAAATAAAAATATTTTAAAAAATAAAAAAGATGAAGCAAAATTGTTTTTTTTTTCTATTTAGAGGGAAGAGAAGGGCAGGGGAAGCTTAAATAAAGGCCGTGAAAATTCTCTTGGCGACTTTCGAACACTCTCTTGGGTCCCTCGGGTGCAAAGTGTCATTTTTCCTGAAGCTCTTAGCTTGCGTCCAACTAGAGGGTTGCCGTAATGATTACGGACAGATAAGTCGCCAATTTTGGCGACGAATAATTCGTTATTGTTTTCCGAATTAGTTCAAGAATAATAAATTATAGTTAAAAACACTAGAAAACACACGCTTTTACGGTTAATTGAATTAAAGTGTAAAAAATAGTTCTTAATATGAGAATAAAATGATTAACGAGAAAACTAATGTTTTCGTGGTGAAAGCGTGGTGTGCTGGATATCAATCGTTATAATTTCTTACTAGTTCTATACCGAAATGCAGAGTTAGTGTAAAAATGTAGCACAAAGAACCCCACGTTTTTACTACGATGACAGTAAAAAATGAATCGTTTATAATTTTTTCTTGATATTAAAAATTATTGTTTGTGTTTTTCGTTAGCTTTAACTAAAAAACGTGATTCTTAGTTTTTTTAAACTTCATTTTTTAGTTCGTTCTATAATAAAAGCATGCGTTTTTAGTTTTTTAAACTATCCTCTATTCATTGATGAATTAATCTTAAATGCGGTATTTTTTAGAATCTGGAATACCCATTGGCATCTTATCAGTGTTACGATACCGCATGGTTTGCCAAAACTGTAGGATCTGCAGCACACACAACTGAAGGAAATGTGGAAGAGCTATGTTTGAAACATTTCATGCGAACGAAGGTGTTAAGCCAATGATATTTTCCACTAAAGAGTGCTCAATATTCTCTCTAAAAATTGCTTCAGTATTAGATACAAAAGTACACTTTCTGTATCGAAGAGTTTGTGAGAAATTATTTAATCCGGTGAGAGACCTCTGAATCAATTCTCAGTTGCTTAGGTAAAAATATTCGACAAGAGTATTTAGAAAAACGTAATTTATGTTTGAGTTTAGTAGTCAGATCAGTGTTTCTCAAACTTTACATATTTGCGATCCAATTTTCCTTCATAATTTTCATCGCGCCACCTTCATAAAACAATATATTGAATGCAATAATAATGTCCTACGACGCTAAAGCTACAAAGCGATTTTAATATTATAAACTGCACATATTATCAATTCATGTATTATATTTAGTATATGTCAAGCCCATGGAAGTCACTAGTAATTACTAAATTTTTTTTATTTTTGTATTGAAAAATCAATTATTAAATACTTTTTGCCACGCTGATATATTTATAAGTATCTTATATGAATGGGAATATGTATTTAATTTTTTATCGTGTCAGAATGTATTTTGTAATGTTTCTTTTCGGTAAATTAATAATTATTTTAAATCTTCTATTTTGGAATTTTTGATATGGTACCCCCAGGTAGGGTAATCATGCCCGTCCCCCTCAAGGAGAGGGCGCCCCACATTTTGAGAAGCGTTGGGGTAGAACATATTTTTTTTTCAAATGCCCTAGTCTTTTTTTTTATTTTTATATCCATTTTCAGAAAAACTAGGCAGTTGTTTATATTATGGTAAGAAATTGACGATGCAAATGTTTTTGCTTTTATAGGGTTGTAATTTAATATTTCAGTCGCCAAATCTGGAAGTGGTATATGGAATTGATTGCAAAATTTTGAAATGATATATGGAATCAGTCACCAAATCTGGTAATGGTATAATGAATTAGTCGTCAAATCTGGAAATCATTATTTCTGATGATTTTGATCAGGACAATGGAAAAAATTATGAAATTATTGTATTGTCATCGGTCCTGGTCAAGTGTGCAAAATTTCGAATTAATTTGTTCTTTTATAGTAGGTAAAAATCGAAATCAAAGATTTCGTTACATGCAAGTGAAACTTATAAAAGCGTGTTAAAAATGAAGCTTGATTTGAAGTCACCGATTTAAAAATTTTAGCATATTTGTTAAAAGAGCAATTATAATCCAAAACCGAGTTGTGTACTTCTAAATGAGAACTGTTTAATAATTGCTTTAAATATCTATGTACTTGTTTAGTTGAAAAAATGTAGTGATTTAGGTAATGTGTGTGCGCATGCGCATCTATGGGAGCTTCTTCAGTCAGCAATGAGAAAACACGAGATTTCAAAGTTTTTTTCAATTTTCTCTTCAAAATTCAGTTTATATAAGCTCTTATGTATTCGCTATTAAGCAAAAATGCGCGAAAGAAAGTTATGACTTCTTGAGACTATGCCAAGTTGTTAAACGTATTTTTTTGTGTAATAATACGCTTCATTACATTGAAAAAACTAAGATTTTTTTTTCAAGTAAATTTAAAAATCTGTGTTTAAACATTTATTTAAGGCGATATGGTACACGTTCAAAATTTTTTCTATTTTTAATATTTAATATTTGGTTTTAATGGTATTTTATAAAGGTTAATATTAATAATAATTCCATACAAAACAAATTTAATATGTTGCAAAATGTTTGTAAAACTTTAATTTTTTGAACCTTTTTAAACACATTTTAAATTCTTAAGACTTTTTTTTAAATATGTCTCTTTTCTTTCAAAATGTTTTTCCAAGTACCTTATATAAACTACATAAAACTGTGCATGGGTTTTTTTCCTGCTATTGCTCTTTAATTTTTTATTAATTTTTTTATAGTTAAACTACCAAAAATTCTCAAAAAAACATTAATTTTGATTTTGAAACTTTTTTAGAAAAAGTACTAAACATGTTAGAGTTAATTCCATGCACAGTTGAAAAACATGCATTTCAAAACATGTATAAAAATTTCAAAATCATACTTCAATTATCAAAAATGCCTTAGGGTTTTGAATAATAGTATATGTACAAAAATTCAACATGGAAAAAATGAGTTTGATGTTTTCATTCCATGAATAGCATGATATAATATTCATCGAATTGTCTGAAATTTTTTTGAAATGTTAAATAGCTAATCTAAAACTGCTTACGATAAAAAATTGCATAACAATTAAACAGTATATTGCTATAATGAATATATAGAATTAAACGAATGAAATATCAAGATTTCATAAAACTTTATCTTAATAATTATTAAAAAAAAAATACACACACTTCAGAGCTAATTCTATGCTCAGAGCTAATGCACTACATGTAGAAAAGACGTTTATGCCTTTCTTTTTTATTTCCATGATTTTAAAAGATTTCACATGTTAAATATTGTACACGAATGAAAGCAAAATCAAATAACAATTTATAAGTAAAATATATCAAAATCTAAGAACTGCATATGTGCATTTGTTTAAATAAATATCTTAAAATATTTTAATAATAAAAATGTTGAATTTCACACACATAGGATATATATATATATATCACAGAAAACAGATATATAAAAATGGGAGAGTTTTTCTATTTTTGAAAATTAGATTTTTAATTATCTGATTTATCAAAATGAGATTTAGAATTTGTCCTTTGGAAGAATCCATTTTGAAGTTTTATTTCATTCATAATAATATCATAAAAAGCCCGCACGTTTTTTAAATCTTAAACCCAATCCATTTGTTCTTCAATAAACAATTCACACACTAGAATTTTTTCATGAATTGCAGAATTCTTTCTTGAAATAATTTGTTACTGCATATATAATGTTAGTCTCATTTACGCAGGTAGAAAAATAATTAATTCATTTTTTATCAAGCTTTTTTCTAGTAGATAATCTCAAATGTGGACGTGGTAACTTTCTGTCCAGCATGAAATATTGCTCTGTAACTTGATAAAAAAATGCATGAAAAGCATTAAGCAGCTTCAAATAACAAAAATATGTAAAAAATTAAATAAATCAACTTTTTTTGCTTAATTTATTTTTTTATATATTTTTCCATGATTTTACTAAATTTAAATGTGTTAAGTTGTAAAAATTCACAGTTACGATAACATTAATATCTTCGCTTTTAAACACACATCCAAATGAAAAACAAAAACTTGGAACTGATTTATTTCCGGAAGGAAAAAATAACCAGCTTTTCTTCATTTAAAATGCTAATTTTGTTTTTACTGCTTGAAATGTTTTCTTAATTTTTCTAACAATTGCTATTAATATAAATAACAAAAATGTGGTATGTATTTTCGGATCAAAACAATACTCTTGTAAAAAAAACACATTGAAATATAAGGAATTTAAACTGTTTTCATGGAATTTTCAATAAGCATTTGTAAAAAAAGAATATTTTACGAATATCAATCTTGTTAGAAGGAATTCATACCAACTTTTGTTATACGTTGTTTAACGTACCTGTAAATTAAATTTTAAGTGGGAATATCACTTATTTTAGGAGGTATAGAGCAATTTAAAAAAACTATATGGGTTTTTAAATTGTTCCTTAAAAATTAAATGCTGAGCTTTTTATGATATTATGAGCACAAAAACTAGTCTACATAATACATCTTCATGCAATAGAAGCAAACAATGTGTAAAAACTATTAAATCAAAGATTTTTTTATTAATTGCACTATCTCTTCCTCAGCATATGGTCTTTGAAACGAGAAATACAATGATAAGTAACAATAAGTAAAACATGATTACAAAATTATACAATCTTTTTCAAATAAAAATGACTGATTGCATATTCGGGTACAGTTATAAATAAAACTAACAGTTAATTTTCGACGTCAAACGATTATATTATGTAAAGAAGGTGTACTCAGCCTTTTTTTCCATGAGCCGCATAAATTTGGCAGATAATTTACGTGGGCCACAACATGAGGTTAGACGGAAAAAACATTTTAAGACCAATGTGGAACACTTAAAATGCGAAAAATTGATTAAAATCTTAAAACTTTTTTGGGTTTTAATGTATCCGTCTACCCTAAAATTGTGAATTTGCCAAAAATTGACAATTTTTTTATGATTTTATTTTATAGGTCATCTTATTAGCTATATAAAAATAATAAGTTTATCATTTTCCGTTCACTAGAACAAAAACTACAAGTGTTTTAGCAAAAGCAGATGCATCCATTACTTAAAGCAAGATGTCACACTTTAAAACGCGTTTTACTCGAAATGTGATTTTTTGAAAATAATCAAACGGGGTAAGCGATTGTTAAAACAGTTTTGAAAATAATTATCTGAAATTTTTTGTGCAAGTTCTGTATAATAGTAGAAGTGTTTTAACCTTCAGATTTAACAATCACTGTTTTATTACAAAATTTACAGCCCTTCTGTGAATATAATCACTGTTTTTTTAAGCAATTTCATATGATAACTGAGATAAAGTGTTCTAGTTTTTGTAAAAATTAAAATATCTCTTATCCCGAAGGCCTTTTGACAATGAATAATATATATATATATATATATATATATATATAGCAACATATCAGAATTTAAAAATTGAAAATTTGTTTACAAACCTTTGTTACAGAATGGACCGCGTTTGTGTTGATTTTTGTCAATTTTTGCCCATTTTAATTGTAATAATTTCTTTTTCTCTTCTTAATTTTAGCATATTTTTCTTAAAATGTACTAAAAAAATCTAAAACCAACAAAAAAATCTGCATATCTCCATTTTTTTTTTAAGTTGTTGCAACCAGTCGGATATCTTAATACTATATTAATCTTTATCAAACACACATAAAAAAAAGTCGGTTGTATGCATTTTGTACTCAGCTATGAGTAGTCTCGGTGTAGAATTGCATCGAAGAGGCATTTTGACTGAATTCCAGACTGAGATTATTATTATTCGTTTATAATTAGAACAAAGTTTTATCCATAAAATAGTCATTACTCCAGTTCAGTTCGCTTGATATTTGTTATTGCTAACAGTTAGATTTACAAATAGGTGGGGAAGGGATATTCAATTCGTACTTATATGACATCGACAACAAAATCGGTAGACTTAATGGCTTAATTGACAGATTTTCCTGCTACATTTTGAATATATTGTCTGTAAATAATTGAACTTTTTAGTCCAATGAGCCATGAATGGGCCACTCAAAAAAGCTCGTGAGGAAGGCCATATGACACCCGCAGGCCGCTGGTAGAAAACCACTGATTTAAAGTGTTTCATAAGACTAATAAATAAACATTTAATGTTTTTTTCCCTTAACAAATTACGCCCCTGCTTTTAAGGTATTAGATCAATTTCATGTATTTTCGAAGGAAAAAAAAGCTTAAATTTGCGGGGAATTTAAAAAAATTAAGAAATTAAAAGCCCTAAAATCCTTAAAATGCTCTTTTTTTATAGAAGTATGCTTAGCTTTTAAAAATCCTTTTAACGACAAACTTAACACCTTTCAGCCTAACTATTAAAGAATATAAAGAAATCTCTGTATTTAATGTAATTATAATTAACTAACACGCTCATACTCTTTTTTCTAAAATAGATACTAGTTTTGAATATTCAGTTTTTTTTCTTGGAGCTTTGTTTGCAATTTAAAGTGTTTTCATTGTAATTAAAATAGTATTAACACATAATCAAAATAATATGTCGTAATGGCTCTATCATCTACTGATCTTAAGCATCGACAATAAATAGCTTATCTTTTTGTATAAAAAAGTTATTGGTCTTTTCATAGAAAGTTAATTAATACTTCGACGAACTGTGTAGACTTCGAACAAATGCAGTACCTGCATTAAATAAATTTCATGAAATTATGTTACATTGATGTAATTGCTCTTGTCCTTTTCATGAGTTTTAGTTTTTTATTAAAAAATGCGTTTTTCACATCGCAGCTATACATTAGCTAATGGAACAATTAGCTTCATAAAAATGCTTTTTAAACAATTTAGTTTACAAGGGAAATTACGAAAGGTAGCTTAGACTTCATTTTTGAATGTCTTTCAAAATTATAGTATGAAGGACCGTTGACAAAAATTTAGGTATGAAAAAAGTAATTTGTATTCGAAGGATGTGTTTATGTGAACTGACTGAAACTACATTATGTGCATGTTTTTGTATTGGTTTGTAATTTCTTTAATATAAGATTTAAAAATAAAAGGTTTTGGTAAATAATTATTTGAAATGTATTGCTCAAAATGTCTTATAGTCTGAGTGTCTTTATGGCTGCAAATATGTTTACATTTTCTGTGCTTGGAAATGTCATTAGAATGTTATACAATAGAATAAAGCACACCACGGGCCTTTAAAACTGCTATACCTTAAAATAAGAATAATTTTCTCAGCAAATTAATTTTTTTCATGTACCATGTTTTTATAGCCATTTTCATGCATTGTCATCCCCTTCTGATCTCTAGTCCAATTTTCATGTCTTTAGGTCAATAAAATCGATTAAAAATTCTACCTGCACAGACATACAAGAAAATGAGTTAACAAAAACATGGTAGCCTGGGGACACCTCTATCACCCCAGAGCCACGAAATTGAATACGTAGACGCAACTCGAGGTCTTTGTTAGTGTAAATTCGTGTCAGTTTTGTATTTACGGGGCCCTATCAAAATCGGGGCCCAGTTTCAAGACTAAAACTCTTTTTCTTCACATTTCCATACATTCTCTTCCACTTCTAAGCTAAGGTCCAAATGCCAAGTCTCTAGCTTAGCGGGAAGTTAGTTTAAAATCAATGACAAAATTCCACCAGTACAGACATACAAGCCTCTTCGAGAGCCAGGTTCGTGACTATAACTTTTTTTTTACATTTTAATTCATTGTCATCCACTTTTGATCACCAAGTTTAAAGTCTCTAACTCATCAATAAGTTAGTTTAAAATGAATTACAAAATTCCACCCACACAAGCATACAAGAAAGCGAATTAATAAAAAAAAAAAAACTTGGCAACTGGGGCCTCTTTTTTGACCCAAGAGCCACGAAATTGTATATGTAGACGCAACTCGGCCTGTACTATCGACGGGTGATCTTTGTTCGTGTAAATTCATGTAAGTTCCGGAATTACGTGGTCATTCTTGAAATCGGTGCTCGCCTCTTTGAGGGCCCGGGTTTAGACTAGAACTCTTTTCTTCACATTTTCATGTGTTGTCATCCACTTCTGAGTTATGGTCAAAATTCCAAGCCTCTAGCTTTTTGGGAAGTTAGTTTAAATTCAATTACAAAATTCCACCCGGACAGACAAGAAAGCGAGTAAATAAAACATGGTAAAAATGCCAACAAAAAATTGATATTTGTAGGATAAATGTATTATACTGGAAACAAGTGATAAAAAGTTTTCAAAAAAATTCTTTTGATACATCTTGAGAAATCTATACCCAAAATAGCTATATCTGGTATCAATAAAACTCTTTTACCCGTGTGTATTGAATAAGATAGCATTATATGTGGCATATAAAAATAATACAAGGCCTCACTTCATTAACTGTAGCTACAGGTATGTGGTGGCAACCAATGATTAGGCATTTTTCCTTTACGAGACATGTGGAGAACGTGCTATCTAGGACAGCAAACGAACATTTTCTGCATCAAGTAAGGCCCGTACAATACCGGTAACATATGATCGCGCATTATCCTGCTGAAAAGTAGGATAGAGATAATTAGTAGAGTTTCGTAGAACTTGAGGAGAGAGTTGAGCCACGGCCCTTAACTCGCTGAAATGAACAGCCGCTGCTCAAAGTGCCATAAGTACGAACAAGAAAAGACCGAAATGGCACCTCATACCATTACTCCAAATGATGGTCCAGTATGACGATGCAGAAAACTCGCTGGCAATATGAGTTACTCACGATCACGCGTAATGCGGATACGACCATCAAGATGCTGTAAACATAGCCTGGATTATGTACTGAAACTAGCTGTTACACCCGTTCTTCGCACAGATGAATTGAAAAATTAAACAACACTGATTGAAGAAAAAACAAGTTTCTAATTAGATGATTTTAAGTGAATTGCAAATTAAATAAAAAAAAACTTTTTGCGTATCTCAGCTGGAAAAAAACCCATATATGTTTAACCTTAAGTCTGTATATCCAATAGCTGATAAAAAGAGAATATTTTTTTTCTTTATTTATAACGCCCCGTAGCTCTATTGAGAGTCGATTTTTAAAGACACCTTCCTAAGCTGATCTCTGCTCAGCAAACGTAACACATTGTTACAAATTTTGTTTAATGAAAACTTTATATAGAGTAAATAACTTATTTCTGGATGTGTAAAATGTTTGTATTTAGTTTTTGTTAAAATCGTAAGATTCGCAAGCAATACATTATAATGGCGATTCAATGGAAACACAAAACGAAATGTTGGTAATAGAGCCAAGTTTGCATCTTTTTTGGCAACCCTGTTGGCAACTTGGCAATTCATTTAACGGTGTAGAAGTTGAAATGCTGTAGATCAATCTGGTGGATAGCTGCAACAAAGAGGATACCACAAAAAATACAAATACATGCTAATTTTCATAGTGATCGGTTGAACGGTGTCGGAGCGAAGCGATTTATATAAACAAAAATCTATTTATATATATAGAAAGCGATTTTGTACAAGGATTTTTTTACATTTTTCTTTAATATAGAACATGAATAATATCACCATGGTTTATTTTACAAAAAGCAAAAAACTATGCAAAGAAGGGTTAAGCTATATTATAACTACACTTGCCTCTGGACGTCTGCGTACAGACGATTATCATCCACATTTAAGCAAAGATAGCTAATTAAATAAGGTCGTTCTGAATCAATACTATTTTTAATTTATTCTTCTAACATCGTTATATCAAACAGTATAAGTAGCAATCGCTTAATCATTAGGTAAAATATACAAATATTCATAACTTGAGAATTATGCAAATCGGGCGCGTCAAAAGTTTGCGTACACTTGAAAAAACTTAACAATATAATGGATTTTAACAAAAATTCTAAGATTTCCTCTTCTTTTTATAACATCTCTTAACCTAATTGGCATGAATTCCACTAATTTAGTTGTCTCTTCTGAGGTTATTTTGTTCCACTTTTCTACTAAGATTTCAGCATTTCTTTCGGAGTTATTACGTGCTCCCAGATTTTTCACTTCAGTCAATCCCAGAAATATACTATTTGGTTTAAATCTGGAGACTGGGGTGAAGTACAAAGTTGGTTTGCCACATGATAGAACAGCCATGACTTCACAATGAGCGCCATATGCTTAAGTTCATTGTCCTGCTAAGCATAAAAATCATTGCTCATTCCAAGTTTCTCAGCATTTTTCTTGAGGTTCTTCTTCAATGTGTCTAAGTAAGCAGTTTTGTTAATGTTGCTTCAATAAACTGCAGATTACCAACCCCACTGCTTCTTTATTCTCTTTCTTTAGCTTTGCACAGGGTCCCACCCCCCACCACCACATACACTGGTGTCCAAAAGTTAAGCATAAATCGTAAAATGCGAAAAACATGGAGTAAATATTCGTAAAATTATTCCAGATTTTTTGCGGATATTAATTGGGTGAAGAAGAAACATTGGGTTTATGCAAAACTTTTAAGTCGATTACTTCCTGCGCGAAATACCGGCGCATGTCGAAACGCGGAGAAACCGATTCAAGCAGCATAGGCAGTTCAGAGAAGATTCGTGAAACTGCTGGGCGAAGGAACGTTGTTAACCATTAAACAAGGTAAATGATGGCACAAAGACGCCATATGGACATGTTTACGAAAGGAAGAATCGTTGGAATGCTGGAATCCTCACGACCACAAACCGAAGTGTCTCGAATTCTGAATGTGGTCCAGTCTGTGATCTCAAGACTGTGGCAGAGGTTTCAAAGAATAAGAGATGTTACCCGACAACCAGTATCAGGTCGACCAAGAGTCACAACCCCTCGCCAAGACCGATATCTGGTAATAAGTGCGCTACGTCAGAGGGACAGTACTGCCAGGGCACCTGGTTCGGCGCTCACAGTCGCCACAGAAATACGAATTTCGAGATAAACTGTTTACAGGAGACTCAATCATGCTGTCCTGTATGACAGAAGACCAGCAGTTTGCATTCTCCTCACGTCGGCGCATAAACGCTCTCGTTTGAACTGGAGATTGAAATATCAAAATTGGAGTGTGGGAGAGTGGGCCAATGTGATGTTCAGTGACGAGTCGCGGTTTAGTTGGAGTAGTGATTCTCGGCAGGTAACGATATGGAGAGAACGTGGAACAAGTTTTGAACAAAGAAACATAAAGGAAAGACATCACTTTCCATCAAGGGGAGTAATGCTATGGGCAGGCATTATGATGGACGGCCGCACAGACCTCCTTTTCCTTACACGGGGTCTGTGATTGCTCAAAGATACAGAGACGAAGTTCTTGAGCCTTATGTTCGCTTGTTTCGAGACGCTTTCGGTCCTGACTTTATATTCATGGGTGATAATGCGCCATGTCACCAAGCGGTGCTGATTGATGACTTCCTTGAAACGGAAAACATCCAGCGCATGTCGTGGCCTATGAACCCCCTGATTTTAATCCTATAGAGCATGTATGGGATATGCTCGGGAGACAAATTGCAGCTCTTTCGCACCCACCAATCTCCATTACAGAACTGAAGAGAGCTCTCCAAGAAGCTTGGAACCATTTGAGCCCACAACTCATTCATCATCTCATAGCAAGTATGGTAAATTGCTGTGCAGCGTGCCTGGCTGTCAGAGGTGACCACACGCCATATTAAACTGCAGCATCAGTATTTTATTTAATGTTTTCTCTCTTTTTTTTCTTTAAAGTGTGAATCCTTGCTATGCTTAGTTTTATTTCAAAAACTGCAACTTTGGATAATAAAATTAATTATTATCATTGTTTTGATTTGCTTCCTTATTTTATAACCATTTTACACTCGCATATCACGTTTCCCGCCATTCTGATTTACAGTTCCTTCATTATTCGCATAATTATCTATTATGTTTAACTTTTGGACACCAGTGTATTTTCGTCCTTTGATGTCAAAAATACAAAACTTACTTTCATCTAAGTATATATCCTTTTACCAAAAATCCTGTATCTTATATTTAAGTGTTCTTTGGCAAAGGCCATTCTTATCTCTCGGTTCACTTGAGAAATTAAAGTCTTTTTCCATGCTACTTGGCAATGATAGCTATGGTTTTTCAGTTCTTTTCAAATTGTTGTTAAGCTCATATTGCTTTTTGGAATGTTTCAGCAGCAATTTTAACTATATGTGCAAAGCTGGTAGTTCTGAATTTATTTTCACCTAGCGTATTAGGAAGCGGGACTCTCGGGGACACAGTGAAGACAGCCGGCCGTTATCTTGGTTTGTACGTTAATATTTAGTTGGATTTTAGTTCATATAATCGGTTTTTGAATGAAGGAATGTCTCCTATTAATAGTTTCAGCAATAGCTCTAAGAGATTTTCCACTTTTCCAAATATCTACAATGATCTTCCTTTCACTAATAAATATTTTTTTTATTAGCTGCCATGGAATGTAACAAGCATTCAAAATCTAAGATATATCGTTACAGAAGCTTATAATTACTCAAAAATACTACTTGGAGCACTTATTGCTTAATAAAAGTTGTTTAAAAGCTCTATTTTATAAGTGTACACAGACTTTTGGCCGGGGTAATTGGTGATTGTTTGGTGATAATTCTCTTTTTTTTTATTAATGTGGTTTTTTTTAATTGTTGTTTAAATATGCCAATTTTAAAAACTCCCTGAGAAGTACGTTGAGTTTCTTAAGCGAGATTTTTTTTTAAAAGTAATTATAACATAAACACGCAAGATGATTGCTTGTACGCTGATCTTCGGTGGTTAGTGTATTATTATGACTGTTATTTTTGTAGAAATATGTGTGTGTTATGTGTTAATTTATCAACTTTACTGTTATTATTATAAATGTAATTGCTGCATGAGAATTCTCGAGCTTTAAAGTTAATGGATGAAGAAAATGACAAAAAAGTCATGAATAAAAATCATCAAAAAGTCATTAAAGTAATTATAAAAATTATATTAGAAAAAAGTACAGAAAAATTATTGACAATTATAATTGGATTATATATTTTTTTTCCAATACCGACTTTACTATCTTAAGTATTGAATTTTTTAGAATAAATTATTAATACTTTGAATTTTTTTGAATTATCTCTCAATGGGTTTCACAATAACCATGCTGTAAAATAATAACATTCGATTTTTGATAAAGAATACGATTTTGAAATAAGGTCCTTCATCTCAATTTTTTCCTGATTTCTAATAATTTTAAGAGTTTACTCTACACTTCGAATTACAATCAACTCTCGAGACTTCAGGTATCCGACTACGTTCGGAAATGTTATTTTGCAAAAGCGTATAAATGCATAGTTTTTATGATATTTAGTGTACTTAGGTTATAGAATACATGTACAAAATTGTTTTATGAATATTATTACAGTCAAACATTACTTAAATACAATACTTTGGCAAAAAAGGAACATAGAATTACCTATTTTCAAAACATTTTCCTTATATGGGAAATGCATCTATAATAATAATATTTTGCCTATATATATCTCAGACTTCTGTACAGAGCCTGAAGTAGGATTTTTGAATTACATAAATTAGAAGTGGATTTAGCCACATTTTAATACAACAGAGTGGAGAAATGTTCAGAAGAAAAACACCAATAAATATTTTAACTGGAAGTAACTCTGAAAATATTGGGAATTTTTCAAAACTCCTAGTTCAGACCCCTGGAGAAATATTAGGTTTTATATAAGCAAAATATTATTATTATAGTAGCATTTTTTAATAGAGGAGAATGTTTTGAAAATAGTAATTTTATTTTTTTACAAAAATATTACATTTTAATAATTTTTTATTCTAATAATACTCTTAAAAAATTCTATAAATTTATTCTAATCCAAGTAACACTAAATATCATAAAAATTATTCATTGATTCGCTTTTTTAAGCTACGGTTCCTAACGTAGCCGGATAACTTAGCATCATCAGAGAAGATGAAAGTTTACCTATAAAAAGAATATATTGTTTAAAAGAATGTATATAGGACAAAGAAAAAGGAAAAAAAGGCCACTGAAAGAGCGTTTTATGAAATTACAAAACATTTGTGGGATTTTCTAACCTTTTGTATGCCTTTAATTCCTGTATTTCTTTTTTAAATCAGTTTAACGCTTTCTTCTTTAAGAAAAAATGCAGCTTGACAAGCCGAGGAAATGTAAAATGTGTAGAAAACTGAAGTCCACCCTTTGGTGGGGTGTGGAAGTTTGGGGAGTGATTTTCAGCTCAGGTGCCATTCTCATTACTTGACCGTGGCTGAAAACTACGAAGTATGTTTATGTTGCTCTAAGAATGACATGATTTCCTTAACTGACGGTTAAAAATTACGCGATTCGCCTTCCAGGGTCACCGTATTCCACTTAAGCTTGCTTATGCGGTGTGTTAGGTGAAAACCAAAATGAACAAATAAGTAAATTTTTCTCCGAAATCAGTAAATTTTTTTCACACAATGTTAAGATCATTACATTGCATTCTGAAACCTTTGGAATAATTTTACTGATAGCAGCGCAAATAAACAATCGTATTTCGGAAAGACGTATATATGCATCCGGGGTACTAAACGCACCGGTTGAATGAGACTTATATATACACCAGTGGCAGTTAAAGGGTTAATATAACAATAAATTGACATCTCTAATTTAAGGTTTTGTATATTTATTATCAAAACATATCGCTTAGAATATTAATAAAGTTTGTTTAATGACACTCGTATGTACTCTTAGATTGAAGTACGAAACGTTGTTTGAGACAAGATGTTAATTTCAAACGAAAATATAATATATGACAACTAGATTACATGTATTCTCTTCTTCATCAGAGAGGGAGAGTATTATTTATCATTATCGCTTGAAAGAGAATACTTACACGATTTCGCTTCATATTTCCTGAGCACTCTCTAAAGGGACTGTTAAAATTTTTTCTTGCACGAAAGGTCGGAGGAAAATTCTACTTTATAAATTGCTTTTTATTTAATTAGCTTAAAAGATTTTACATAAAAATTCTTCAAAAATCCTTCTTTTTTCTTTGGTATAAAAAATAAATAATTATCTTTCCTCGATTATTTCTTTGTGATTCATTGCCTGTCATGTAAATGTCTTATCACTCTCCAAGCTCATTAAATTGATTAATGTTTAATTAGTATGGATTTTTTTTTCTGAAAAAATATTTCCTTTTTTAAAACAAAAATTTATACTGGTAAATTAATGCGATGCATAGAAAATCACATTATTATGTTGTTAAAAGTAGATTATTCAAATTATAAAAGACAAAAAACGCTTAATTTATTCCAATAATTGTATCCTGGAATTAAATTTGCCTTCCATTGTTTCGTGTCTCAGATGATAGATAATTACGTTCAATATTGAATTTAACAATTGCCAATTAAATTATACTCATAAGTAATCCAAAGTAATATTAAAAAAAATTACCTATTCATTTGGGATCGGGTACATTTTGGAAATATTTCTTAGGGAATAGAAATCCTAAAAATATGATTTGTTTCAAGGCCATGAGCTTGAAAAGTATGTTCTGTGAAAGTGAATTCTAAAAAATTACTATTATTATTTACTTATTTATTTCGGAATTGCAATTGCAGGAATATCATGAAAAACAAGATTTTATTTGTCTTTTCAATTTTGATTATACTCCATTTCAGACACTCAAACGATGTAACATGTTTATTAATCACGTGTTTGCTACTCGCTGAAGGTATTCGATTACCCTAAAATTTCAAATTTTGCCGAAAATTGACAATTTTTTTTATCATTTTATTTTATAGACTATCCTCTGTTAGCTTTATAAAAATACTTAGTATATTATTTTCCGTTCTCTATAACAAAAACTACAAGTATTTTAGTAAAAGCCGATGCCATTACTTTAAGAAAGATGTTATATACTTTTTAAAAAAACAGTAGCCACACTTTTTGACCTTACGGACCAGTAAATTCAAAATTTAAATCCCGCGGAGACAATTCTATGATTTTTAAATGTTATAAATTAAATTATATAATTCAATGCATCTTAAAACATAACTTAACGTGATGAGTAAATATATTCCACATTTTTCTGGGGACCAGCGAAGTTTTCTCGCGGACCACCACTTTGGCGACCTCTGATTTAAAACGCGTTTTACTCGAAATGTGTTTTTTGAAAATGCTCATATGGGGACAATGATTGCTCAAAAAGATTTGAAAAAAATTAGCTGCAGTTTTTTTGTGTCTGTTCTGTGTAAAAGTAGAACAGTTTTAACCATCAATTTAGCAATCTCTTTTTTTATTACAAAATTTACAGTCCCTTATGGGAATATAATTACTGTTTTTTAAGAAATTTCATATAATAGCTAAGATAAAGTGCTCTAGTAATTCTAAAAATTAAAATATCTCTTATCCTGAAGGTCAGTTCAAAAATGATAACATAAAAACACATCAGAATTGAAAAATTGAAAATTTGTTTATATACTTTTAGTACATAATGAGTCCCTTTTATGTTATATTTTGTAAATTCTTATACATTTTTCCCCCATTTTTAGTAGTAATAATTTATTTTTATCTTCTTATTTTTAGCATATTTTCTTAAATTGTACTAAACAAATCTAAAAAACCCCATATCTCTATTTAAAAAGAAAAGTTGCCGCAAGTAGTCGGATACTTTAAAGTTTGCTTTTCTGACTGTAACTTTATCGCAAATCACCATTAAAGTGTATGATGTACATTGGAACGGTGGTGTGGATATTTTAAATATGGATATTTTTGTGTAGTTGCTTATTATGGAATTTCGAAAAGTTAAGTGAGAAAAAAATTGTTTTTTTTTACCCCGATATTATGAATAACCCAAAAATGAACGAGTAAAATTTTCGAACCCAATGAATGATTTAAATCGTGGTGACCGACTGTGTATGTTTATATACACACACACTCAACAGGGATTTACATTAACTACTGAAGACTTTGAAAGTTTATTAATTTATTTTGCGTGTGATTGAATTAATTTATTTTTCGACAGAGCGATATTTTTTTAACAGGTTGTACCCGGGTTTTAGTCACGTAATTTTCTAATCAACTTAAAAGAGTAGTCAAAACCAGAATCATTACCAGAAAAAAATGTTGTGAATCGGTGGAATTCACATGTGCGGTGCTTCTTACAATGCAGCATTAGTATTCAAATCAGAGGCGATGTAGTATCTCGTAGCGATGTAGTGAGACGAAAATCTCGTACGAGCTCGGTTAAGATTTTAAGCCTTTTTATCTCCATTAGGTTAACACCTGATCTTATCCTCAAACTTAACACGTGGGATTATTAATTACATATAATTAATATTAAATGTCGGATCTGGTTTTTCTCCTACGGATCAACTGTATACTTTCCATCCCCTCTGTCAAAATACATAGAAAACCCACAATAATTTGATTCGATTTTAATTTACGCCCCACTCGTAACATGATAAATATTGGCGAGGGTCCTCGCAATTTGAATCTGTGTTCAAATGACGATGACACCTGAGCTGGCATGCGTCCCTCACAAAACTTCCATACAACGTCCATGGAGCTTGGACAGATTTAATGTGCATCAATTTCTCAGTACGTCGTGTGTTCATCGACACTAGATTTCCTATCCGTGATTCCGTAACACCAGCCACAACTTTCAACTTATATCTTTCTGCTACGGCGGTCACAATGAATACCCGCTCCTCGAAAATTTTTAGACAATATATTTATGCAACGCTTTTCATTTCATTTACAGGGTACTTCAGTACAACGGTTTTAAACTTTCAAGACAGATTGAATAAACCTTGACGATGGGCACTCATACAGCAATTCAAGGTTCGAAATAATTTCCTGCACGGCTATGACGACACAAAACACAAGACTAGACGCAATTGAATGGTGAAACATGTTTATTACTCGTGGTATAGCAATAAATTTAAAAAAATGACCATCATTATCAAAGCAGAACGTTTAAAATTACGAGAACAGGTCTCACATCTCTGCCTCATTTGTCGAAGTCCGAAGGTGACGTTGGTAGGAGAGTTTGAGGGAGAAGCAGACAGGATCACACATAAGAGAATAGCTACTTTAGTTTTATATTTAGTACTTTATGAAGTATACAAATTTATAACTTAATTATGGGAGCAATATGGAATCCTTACCCGTAATCAGACAGCTATATTAATGGAAATACTTATCTGGATTCGAACTCCTTGTTATGATTCTTCTCAGCGCCCGATAGCTCTCTGTCAGCTCCAAGGTTGATTAATTCACCATTTCACGGGGGATTCTTCATCGACTTCTAATCTCAAGACGTGTGACCACTCAGTCGCGCGCTCTTCACCTATTCTAATACTTATATTTCAAGCTTAACCATCTATGGTTAACCATTTTTTGCGTAATCAACGTCAGGCGTTGAGCAACAATTGCAAAAATGCCATTGTAACAGTTGTTATGATTGCATAAAATCAAGTAATCTCTATGGAAAGCGGTTTTTAAACTAAATCACAGTTAAAGTATTTTCTCCCCAAGAAAATCAGTAGAAGGACCTGAATAATACCCATTACACATTGAAGATCGAACGTTAGCGAACATTCCACGCTTATCCCAGACTTTCCCAAAAGCTATCGTACAGAGTGCAACAAGATCCTTTGTCCAATGCTTCTCAAAGTTTCAATACTTGCGACCAATCATAATTTTCATCACCCCCCCCCCTTCATACAATAACAATATATTTAATTCAATAATACATTTTGAACAGTTTTAACCTCGTAAGTGCCATCGGCCTATATAAACCTCTCACTCAGCCAAAGTGTTAATTGCTCCAGACGTATATATATACGTCTTTCCGAAAAAACGTATTTTTTGTACGCTGCTATCCTTAAAATTTTTCGGATGACATTGAAATGCAATGAAAGGACATTTACAGTGTTTGCGATGGATTTGCTTATTTATTCCTTTTCTTCACCCACCCTCCTAATACATCGCATACACACGCCTACGTGGAAAACGGTGGCATTGGAAAGCGAATCGCATAACTTTTAATCAGCAGTTAAGATATTAATAATAAACCATACAAAGTATCAAGATAAGTGTTAATTTTTGCATATTATTTTAAAAATAACAAGCCCATGGTTTCACTGGTAATTATTAAACTTGTTCTTAACTTAGTATTGTTAAATTAATTATAAAAATACATTGTTCAGTACTGATACATTTATATGTGTATTATATCAGTGTAAATGTGTATTTTATTTTTTATTATACAATAATGTATTTTATTTGTCTATTTTCAGTAAATTAATAATTGTTTTTAGATAATATTTTGTTTTTGACTTTTCGATATGCTCGCGTCCCCTCGTAGAGTTATCATGCCCTCCAAGGGGGAGCATCCCACAGTTTGAGAAGCGCTGCCTTAGCTGAAGTTTCTAACACTAATGGCTTGACGAACCTCTGTAAGAAGTATTTAAGACGCATGCGGTCTGGCGATCGAATAGACCAATGGATTGAACAATCTAAGCTTTAGTTTACGTGGCTCCTTTTATCACGCATACCAGCCAAATACATCCCAGCAGTTTTGCTGGACGAAGAATAAAAAACATGTTTTCTCTAATTTGTGTCCTCTTTTTCTTCTATTTTATGTCCATTTTGTTCCGACCATGCATTATCATTCGATCTCCCATTGTCCAGATGTATTCTAACTGTCCTGAACGTTTGTACAGATTGTATTGATACACTCTGTGTATTAATTAATTTACAATCATCGCCACGAGACAATTTATGTAACAAATCGAATAACAAAGGGGAACAGAAATCCTGTTAACGCAACCGATGTAAAACAAAACGCACAATAAAATGTATTTTAGCCATAATAAAAAAAAATAACAAAACTATTTCCTTTTCCTGTGAGGATAAGAAATATATTAACTTAAATGAAGCGGAACAATTTATTACAGTTCCAAATAAAATTATTATAAACCACCAATATTGAAAAAAAAACAATATTTCAATAACAAAAATACAAAAGTGTGTAAAAAAATCATTTAACAAAAAAAAAAAAAAAATCTATCAAGACCTTCTGGGAATTTGGGCCCAATAACCGAAATTTTTCTTTTCTTTTCTTTACTTTTGTTTATCCATTCATGCAGTATCTGTACCTTGATTTCCCACAAGTTCTTTGGATAAAACGGCGACTTTCATTCTTTTTTTCTTCATCATCCACTTGCTCTTGTCTGTTTACAAAGAAAAACGAAAATAAACGCTGAAGGCGACATTGTTTCCAGGAAATGTCAATAGAAAACCGTTAATTTTTTTACCTTCTTTTTCTAGCGCTTGTTTTCTTTCGCCACTTACCCTCCAACATTCTTCCATTGCCAAAAAAATGTATAAATAAAGGCGCAAAGTGGATAAAAAAGGACTTGGAAGCGTCACTCACCTAACTTCTAAAGTCTGCAGATTTGTTGTAGAATTATTAGGAAAGGTAGAGGTTCCCACAATTGGCGAAAAATCACTCTAAGCTTATTTACTTTTTAAAAAAACGTCATAGAATCTTGTACCCGGCAATTTGACTTCATTTTAAATTACCTTTAATATGCTCTGGCTCCGTTACCTTTTATTAATGTCATAGTTGATATCTTATGGCGTTATTAGGAATAGCCCAAGGTCACAAGTGAAAATAATTAATGCTAAGCCGTAGATTGCTAATTATAGGGAGATCGGTTAATTGAATATAGTTTTTCATAATGATTAAAATACATTAGGTTAATGATGTGTACAGTGTATTTCTTATTTAATATTTTAATATTATATGCGCAATTGATACACTAATAAACATGTTATGCAACGAAAGCTGTTTACAATACACTAGCCTTATTCACCCTCTTCGCTGGATATTTCATAATGTTATGTCACTATATAATGCTTTCAAATTATTGAGGGATATCTAAATCTCATCTTGGAAAATTTCATCTCTCGCAGGATACAAAGTTTGCATCATAGGATGTGAGCTAAAATTTCTGTAAACTTGGCCCGGTGGTCCTTCCTTTCAAGGTTACAACTGATCCAGCAGAAACCCGCGACGCGGTAATGTCCTACTCAATTATGCAATTGTGTAGGTTATACGGTTCTTCTATTTACCTCTTGGGAATTCCTTTTGGGTCATCATTTTTTCAACCAACTTTTTCCGAAGGCGTGATTATGTAAATTAAGTTTAATATATGTATTCTGTATTCGCAAGTTTGAGAGTTCGTGAAGTGAGAACAGATTCGATGTGAAGTAAATAGATGAGAGGCGAAGTAAATTGGCAGTAAAATGTATACGTAAACAGTGTACGAAGCGAGAAGTTGGAACATTAAGGAAGTGATTAGTTCAACTATTGGAGAAGTTTTAAAGTCCTAGCAAAAAGTTTAGAATATTACATGAGTATAGGTACTGTGATCTTTAAACAAGTTAGAAAGTTAAATTATCAGTGTAGCCCGTAAAATAATAAGCTCTGTATAAAGTTATCGTTAAGGTAGATCAGCAAGCTTGGATATATTCTCCCCACACCATCTCGTCTCACCCTCGTGCTCTGACTGATCAGAGTTATCATATTAAGGGTGTTTTGTCTTAGGTGAAATAGTGATAAATAAAATAATTGAATTCATCATGTCGCCTCATCATTTAGTTCCTCCTACACCTCTAACTGGGTCACAGTGAGGAAGGGATGTAAATTCTTTAAAAGGTGCCTCAAAATTTGCATTCTTCCTTTCAAGGTTAGGGTTGGTCCGACAGAAACCTACGACGTGGCTGTCCATACATGACAGAACCACATCCATGCTTGGAAGTTTGAAGTAGCCAATTATGATAATACATTTGTGTAGGTGTCCTCAAAATTTGCATCCTTCTTTTCAAGGTTACGATTAGTCAACAGAAACCCACGACGCGGCTGTTCATATCATGACAGATCCATTTCCATGCTTGAAAGTTTGAAGGAGACAATTATGATCATACAATTGTATAGGTGTCTTTAAAATTTGCACCCATCCTGTTAAAGGAAAAAGTGTGAAAGACGATATTCGTCATACTGTATTGCTTTCTTCCACTTAGCAATCGACCAGGTTTTGTGAATGTGACACCAATGCCGACGACGTTTGGAATTAACATCTGCTAGAGAGACAAATATCTTGAGAATTGCTGCTACGCAGTAAATCTTCTGTTTATGACGGTGACTGTTTATGAAGGTACCCCATGACTTCAGACACCGTATCTCTAGAAACGCCTAAAAGTTAGAATGTTATGGTCACACTTGCTCCCGCTAAACGGGCTCATATTATTTGGCTTCTTTGAAAATCTTAGAGTGATGAAATTATACGCTTTTGAAATAAATCCGAGACTTACAAAACATTAATAAAGCTATACAACATACTATAAGAATATATACATTTCTATTTATAAAAAGTCTATTAACTAATATTATATGTGAATGTATATGAAGCGCATTCATACACACTCAAAGATGTCACTTTTATTTACAGGTGTTTCAGTTATTTTCATAACTACTTGTATGAATATCTATAGAACACTAACATTTAATTTATATTGGAACACTTTATAAGAACAAAATAAGCTAATCGCTACAAAGTTATAACCTCTGACATTTAATGCTTACACAAATCGAAATTTAGTACTTTCCTCTTAGGAACATATTTTTTTCAACCTCCTAGAATCCAAATGTGTGATAATCAATATGTGTAAAGATTAATATGTGCGAAAATTAATATGAGTAACAATCAATATGTGTAAAAATTAATATGTGTGAAAATTAATATGTGTAAAAATCATTATGTGTAAAAATCAATATGTGTAAAAATCAAATATGTTTATAAAAAAAATTGCATTTGCAATCCATAGAAAATTATGTCAATAACTTTTTTAATTATTTAAGTGAAGTGGTGAAGCGGCAAATATTAAAGTCCGCCTTCAGTTTGGGGCCCAAAGCTACATCTTACAATGGGCATCAAGCAGGCTTTAGACCCCCTAAATATCTGCCTCCCCCTTGCGATGTATGTGTGTACGTTAAGCCATTGCATGAAATATTTCTGAAATATATGGAAAGAGCTAAGAATTTTTTCTTTTTGATCGCGATCACCCAAATTTAATCTAAATTATTATTCGATTTAGTGTTTAGTCTGGTGTATGTAAAGTAATACATATTCTGTACAATTTAGTGTACATGATTTATGATTATATTTGTATCGATTAAAACTATTCTTTACAAAATCTTGGGGAACATTTTACATTATCGCTTTATATTGTATTATCTTCCAGGATAACTTATACATTTGTAATTAATGGTGCATTAGACAAATGCGAGGACTATTGACAATGAGCCTTATTGATTTTTGAGTCACATTCAAGTGAAAAAATTGTTACTTGAGATGATATCTTACTTTTGAAATTTTCATATTCCACCATGTCAATAAAATTTTACTCTTAATTCAGTTGTAAAAGTAAAATTTTCTTAGATTCGAATGAGGGATCTTTGTGACTGAATTAGGATTTTAACATGATGATCATACCTGTTGCAATGATCGTAATTGCAATTATTTGGTCCCATCTATACTTTTCTGTGAAAACTTATTTCATTTCAGGTACGAATCATCCATTATTTAACTACTTTAATAAAGTGTATTTTTAAAAAAAATGTGTGGTGTACTTGTAACTTTTTATATTTATGAATGTTAAGATAAATATATCACGGGATACGGTAATTTTCCTAAATTTGCTTAGTAATAAATTTGTAATGCTTTTCAAAATAGTTTGAGTGAGGGCCTGTTAATGCACACTATAAAGCAGCAAGAGGGATTTTGGCAACGGACCCCATAATTTTGAACCATAGTCAAAGGATGAAGGCGAAAACCTCAACTGGCAACCCCTTTGTTTGCTTGAACACCACACCAACGGCTGGACTTTTGAAGCTCGACAGATTAAACCATTTGTTCCAACATTTTTAGAACGGGTGCTCTCTTTTCTAGTGAATATTTTAATACCGCTCCCTTTTCTTGTGAATATTTTGATACCGCCCCCTTCCCCTCTACAGAAATTAGAGTGTACATACTACATGGTGAAAACAAGAGTTAAATTTTAAAAAAAATATTCTATTACTAATAGAATATATTTTTTAATTTAAGTTTTTTCTAAAGCCCTATTTTTTTTTACTTGCGAATCTGAAGTAGATATTGTCACAAATGCATTTAAATGTGTAATATATTAAAGATTTTAGTCATAGATATAGAATATTGTTGGAATTGAAAAGCTACTGAATTTCTTCTCCACTTAAAATAATGGAATAAAAATTTTAGCTTACATGTTATAAAGACAGACAAGGGTTTTGATGATACGAAGTAATTCACAATAACTATTGCTTTCAATATAAATATAAATTGATAGTTTCAGCCTTTAAAGAATCACACGTTAATTCCTGGTTAACATATTTAATTATGTTTCTTGGATAATATACGCAATGAAATGCAGTGGACGAAACATGTTTCCTACTGCTCACAGACAAAGACAACTCGTGCCCTACAGAAATTAAAATGCACTATATCATTCGTTTTAATGCATGTCTGAATGTAATGCAATATTTTTCATCCACTTCCCGAACTACCGAAATATGGGAATTTTCGTACATGTGATTTAGAAATGATTTAAGTACATGCAATCAACATATAAACAGTATTAAAGTTTACTTTTGTTAGTACACAATCTGTCCTTTTTTTTTAGTCTTTTTTAGCCTATATTTGGTTAATCTGCCCTGCCATCTCACGCCCCCTAATTTTCTCTGGGTTCTTTACTGCCCCCCTGAAAGCCTCAAACGCCCACAAGGGGGCGTTATCGCCCACGTTGAGAACCTATGGATCTAACGGATATATACCCTCTCTATACGGTGGGTCTTCAACGGTACAAGTCTTGAACTCATGACACTAGTCTGTGATCTTGACCACTTGGCCACCTCGACCACAAATATAAGATTGGAAAATTGAGTATAAGAATTAATGATTTATGATGGGATTCCATTTGCACAAGCATAATTTAATTCAGTAAAAAGTTAACTTTCAATTTTTCTTTTAAATTTACGATTGTTTTCATGAAACATTAAAGCCATACAGAATTATAATTAAAATATCCAGTAATTTTTCAATAACTAATTGCAGGTTAAAAAGGTATACTTTTGGAGGAAAAAATATTTGCACAATTTTTCAAGTGGCTATTTTTAATATCCTACCATAATTATACGATTTGTTTCATCCAGTAGCTAATACTCCTATTTTGAAATTCAATGGGGGGGGGGGTAAAAACTAATTATGGATTCATTAAGCGTATCAAAATAAAAATTTTATGTAGTAGATACGAAGATTAAATGAGGGGTACTTTCAAAATATCTCACCAAATTAGCAACTCTGATTTCACCCGTGTCGCAGGAGGTAAATTGGCAACCAGTGCTTCGTTTTATATTTATCGGCTTACAGACATTCTAGGCCTTGCCGTTTGTTCATATGACAGTTTGTTCGAATACTAAAATGTGAATCTGGTTTTTTTTTACTTTCTTAAATAATAAAAATAATTAGTACTTACGTGTTATCTCAACCGTATTTGCGACATCGGGTGAAACAAAACACACGGTTGACAATTCAATACGCACGAGACATGCGAAATTGTAGTTGCCAACTTTTTGAACGTCTCATCATTGCTGCGATAGTAAGTAAGTATCTAATAATGTAATTGTAAACTTCTGGGTTATTTTTAAGGGTTTTCTGATCTGTGTCATGCTTAAATTGTAAAAATAATCGCAGTCATATTTAGTCCCCAAAATTTATTTTGATTTTCCTAAGGAATACGTAACAAAAACAAGTTGAATTATGAGATTCAAGTAGATTGCAAATATATAGTCCATCGTTCTTTGTTCACCGGACCACCTTTTTTCGGCTCCTGCTATCTGGTTCCTGCTGCTCTTCGTTCCGCCTTGTTCAATAAAATTTATCTCTCCTTTATGTGATTGCTAGGTTCTTTCCCATATGTATATCTGACCTGATGCTAGATCCTCCCATACATGTTTGACCCGTTGACAGATCTCTCATATATGCTTGACGTGTTGCTAGGTGCGGGTCTTAGATCCTTACAATAATTATATATAATAATTATTCTTTATTATCTTTATAATTATATTATCATTATGACTATGTAGAGTAATAAAGTAATATTTTAATATAATATGAAATTAGTAAAACAATCATAAAAAGTGAATAAAGTAATAAAGATTTGTTTTTTTTTCTTTTATTTATAATTACTTACTATTTTTCATAGACCATTGATTGATTTTGTGCTCCATATTCCCGTCAGCATTTTCCATGTCGAAAATTCGTGCGTATTTATTCAATGTTGCCAAAATGGTGGTGATAGTACGTAAGTACTTATATAATATCTAGTCCAGGATTTTAACAATAATAATGTTTATACAGTATTTCTGAGAACAGATGAAGCCATTTCCATTTTTCCTGTCGTGAAAATGTAATGAGGATTAAATGCGCATGCAAGGCGACCACAGATTGGAGGAACAATTGAGCAAAATATATGTTACGTGCTTCACTACAATAAATTTGAATGCTTCCTTCACGTTTTCCCAGCAAATACTTCTTATTTTGCATCGAGATAAATAATATTTGCAAGGGAAATTTGGAATTGGCCAAAACAGAAATGTTGAAGAATTATAAAGATACGAATCTTTGCAGTAATGAAATTGAATTTATTAAAAAGTAAAAATGCAATATATATTCATGATGTTTATCAAAGAAGATTTCGGAAATATATCAGCAAGATACAGCGACGTAAAGATTCATGTTTGAAATTATACGTATATATTGCAATGTTGATAATGTTAAAATATTCATAATAATGCCGTGACATCATAAAATATGCATGTGGAGTTACTTGTTAATGGTATTTTTACACATTAAATGGAAGTTAATTATTTCCACTCTGCGTATTTTAATGTAATCACTGTTTATTTGTATAGCTGTAAGTAATGCAGTAAGTTTTCTGCGCAGAGAATTGAAATAAAAGAAAGTGAATTATTCATTGGTTCGATGACAAAAAAAATTGAATACTGACAGGATTAGATTTTTTTTAATAATATGTAAAATTTGTGACAGTAAAATAGTTTTCAAATATATACATATTTCACTTTTATGTCTATTTTATAATTAATATGCAGACATACATTTTAATACTACAATAAAAATGTGTAAAACAGAAATATAGTGACACGATCAGCATTATTAGAAATTAAATAAACCCAACGTAAAAGAAAAATAAATTCGAGTACTTTTTTAAAGCTAAAATATTAAATATTTGCTTTAAAATCTTGACATAAATAATAATGACAGAAAAAAAAATTTATTACGCAAGGCAGATGAAAAATGTTTTGATGAAATAAAAACATTATTTCACCTAAAAATCTTCTGCTGTTATTTGAGTTTTAGTTAATCTCAAAATGAGAAAATATGGAAATAAAACTACCGATAACAATCTAAACATATACATTATAACACTATCTAAATTAATTATTACAGATTTTTTTAATATTTTTATTAAAATTTGTCTACATTAAAATCTACATGTTATGTTTTTATTTTATAAAGTCTTTCATTTTCTTTTTTTTTTAAAAATACATTAAGAATGTATTTTTCTATTCTCATCAAGTAATTTTTAATGCGAAAATAAAAATGAATTTTTAAAATTAAAGAAAACAATTCAACTTTTTCATGCAAAATGATGGAATAATATTGTGTGAGCCTTTATAACTGAACTGTAATGGACTAATTTATGATTTAAGAATGTCGTAATATTATTTGTTAATGTACAATGAATATAACTTGCTCAAATTAACTAAGCACGTTTAATACTTTTTTATATTGTATTTGATTTTTCGTTTTGTTTGTTATTCATAAGAAATTTTAGAATTTTATTTTTTTCTTTCACATCGAAAGATTTTACACATTTTAAGAATATAAAGTAATTTTATTTTAAGTGATTACATCTTTTAGCCATTATAATTTGCCAAAGAAAATAATTTAAAATGATATAGATGAAATTTCAACATGCATAAGCAAAACAAAAAGTACATTCACGCATTCAGTAATTTTATGATTACAGCAAATTTGAACAATTTTAAATTTGTTTATTAATTAAAATTAAAAATATGTATTACTAGGTAATGTTAGAAACTAATTGGTTATAAAGAAACTAATAAGTTCGAGTCAAGACACTATGTAAATTTCAAGGAATTATATTTTATGGAAATAGATACTTTCCTGTAAAACTCAATTTTACCGGCATCATTTAAAGAAATATATCATGTCCGAAATCTTCAATATACTCAATCTTATATAAGAGGATTTCTTCCAAATATATTAGATCAATTACGAATTCATTAAAAATTGACTTACATGTTCTTGTTGAAATGCTACGATCAGCGGTGATGATCTAGGCGCACAGCGAAATTCGTCTGGCATATGGCTAAAATGTTCGCCTTTCGTTACCTGTACATTTGAGCACCATACAGGTTAAGATATTATTTGACTCTGTTCCACCCAAATTTTGAGGGAGAACATCCTGAGGGTGATAAGAAGCTTCTTAATTCTCTTCCCTTCCCTCACGAGAGAAGTAACAGCTCAATTGCGATTTAGATACCTCATACTTACAAACCATAAGCTGCTTATTTCTTCAAAAAGCATCAGACTTTGAATTTATTTGTCTACAGTACGTATTCAAAAACGTGAGTACTGTGCACAGTGGCAGGTGAGAACTTAATGCTCATGGTTGAAATTTTTCCCTTCATTCTGTCGTTTTCTGCAGGCAGTCGAGTAAAGTGCTGCTATACGTGTTCGTCGGGATTTTCATTTATCTAAAAGATTGGCTGAACGACTTGAACAAATTACTGAATCAATTTTCTCAAACGGGTGATTCTTAGGTGGAAACAGTTGTAAAGATTCAATAAGTGGTTAAGTTAATTTCATGGTGGGCACATAGATCCGGCAGAGTTAAACAATTCAAAGTGGCTGCATGGTGGTGATCAGCGTTAGGAGGTCGCATATTACTCAAAATGCGGCACCATTGTTGAAGGGTGAAAAATATAATAATGGAAGATCGTCAGTGTATATTGAGACTGCTGGAGAAATTAAGACAGGTTCTCCACATGCAATTTGTGTGATCATGTACACAGAACGCGATTTGTTCCCAGCGCTGTCGTGGAACGACGTTTGGCTGTGATGAACCTATTGAACAATATCAACGCAGAATCTGATCGCAACTGCGACTATTATTCTCAGGTAAATGTTATTGAAGGGATTGCATTTTAAGTGTAGATATGAGATATGGCAGAATGCGATGGAGAATTTGAACACAATTCTAAAAATAACCATTTCAGAATAACAAGCCGTAAAAATAATGCTTGGCTAAACAAGCAGTTGAAGGTCACTTTAGACTAGTGGATCATAATCCCGCAAAGTATCTAAGGCAGTGCTTCTCAAACTTTCAATATTTGCGACCCAATGTTCAATCACAATTTTCATTGCTCTCCCATCCATACAATACCAATGTATTGAATTCAATGATTACAAAGCTCTGACGCAAAGCTACAATACGACTTTAAACTCTTAAATGCCCTCGGAGTATATAAATGTCTCGCTCAGCTAAAGCGTTAATTGCCTCAGACATATATATACGTCTTTCCAAAGTGCAATCATTTCGGTGCACTATTATCCATACTATTAGTCTGAAGGTTTTATAATACAATAAATTGACCTTGACATTAGTTGAGAAGGATTTACTTATTTTAGAGTACTTGTTTGTTTATTCCTTTTCTGTGCCCCCTCCCCCCAGTACATCACATACACTCATTTACGTGGAAAACGCTGGCATTGGGGAGCATATCTTTATTTTATATCTGCCAGTATTAATTTTTTTGTACAATTTTAAATATGACAAACCCATGGGGTCCATGGTAATTATTAAATTTGCTCTTAACTTAGTCTTGTTAAGTTAATTATCAAAGACGTTGTACTGTGCTGATGCATTTATAAGTGTATTACATCAGTTTAAATGCGAATTTTTTAAAATTTATCAGAATGTGTTTTCTTTGTTTACATTCAGTAAATTAATAATTTTTAAAATAATCTTTTGTTTTCAACTTTTCAATGTGTTCACACCCCTCTTGTAGAGTTATCATGGCCACCTAGGGGGCGGGGCACTCCCCACAGTTTGAGAAACGCTGATCTAAGGTGCTGTTTTTGTGTTTTATCCTGTGTATTTCAAAGAGTCTGAAATATGCCAAGGTAGTTATTTTTAATGCATATAAGAAATCTAAACACATTCTTTTAACTCCTTAAAACAACTAAAATCGACAAACTTATTATTTACAGATTTATATCATAGTAAACAGAAACATTTCTAAATGAGAGAATATTGATAATAAATGTCAGGCATCGTGAGCATAATCTAATTCCGTATTCATTACCTTCGAGAGAAATGGTTTACAAACAAAAAAGTAAAAATAAATCATTTTCAAAAGAGAAATTGAAAAGAAACTAACACAGGTATAAATGAAATTATCATTCATTTTGCAACTTTTTTTTCTGCAGTGTAATCAGAATTCGGTAAAATGAAAAGAAACGTACTCTGATCAAAACAAATCGAAAAAAGGCTTATAATACATTCTATTTTTTTTTTTACTCAGATATGCAAATTGTTTTCTAGGATCCTTTTGGCTTGGATTTTCCGCATACTTACAATCACAAATGATTATGAAACTGTTTGAAAAAATCTAGTGGATAAGAATGAATTGACTAAAAAAGAAACTAATCTTTTTAAGTGATGCAATTGAGCATTAAAATCTTATAAAGATTTTTTGCTACTTGTTGTCTGTGCTTTTTTTTTTTTGTACATTTTGTTCAATTTGTGAAAAGATCTGAAAGAGTTTTTTCTCAGTTTTAATTCGTTCGGCGAATAGTATTTCTTTGGAATTTTTTTTAATTGAAATGTTTTGAAATATTTTTAAAGTGGGTACGTGATTTTCATTTAATATCGTTAATTATCAATTGAATATTTTTAATTACAGGAAGATTCTTTACATGTTGGATTCTTGTCTATCAATTAAAAATTTGCAATTATGTAAACTATTTATTTATTTTTTATTGTAATATTTTTTTTTTTACTTTCTGAATTATATTTCCAGTGCTACAATCACTGGCACGTTATTTGGTTCTTGTAATTATTTTTTAATGCCTTAGACATTTACTGATAGATTTCGGAATCCTGCCTTTTATAAATAATATAAATGAATAGTTTTCTCTTGAACTGTTTTAAGAATAACATTACAAGAACCAATTATTCAAAGAAGTTATTTGGCGAAAAAATGAAGAAAAAAATGACATTCTCAATGTTTACATTTTACGAAAAATTATCCTATAATAATATAATAGGTTGCCAATATTTAGTTTTCTCCACAGAGATTGAATTGAAAGTTTTGAAAAATTCACGTATTTTCAGAGTTGTGATAAATTGAAATAGTAATCGATGATTTTTTTATATCAATTTAAATTTTCTGAAAAAACACCGTTGTAATAAGTATGCAAAAAAAATGGTAAAAATGTATATTTATACTAAGGTTTTTGGATGAGACAAACATAAATAATATTTACAAAGTAGTAATTAAAACCATATATAAATTATAATACAAGCGGAATTGCCGTAAGATTGCATTTAATTTTTGTTTATATTTATAACATTTAAACCTTTAATACTTCTAATTATATATCAATTACACAATTAAGGAACTACTATTTAACTAAAACGTATCAAACAGTTAAAATACTTATAAAATGGTAAGTAAGTCAATTAAAATTATTTTAAATCAAGTCAGTTAAAGATGTAATCTTTAGTAAAGCTTATATATTGTTTTGTCTACTTTATAACATCAAATTACATTATAATCTGTAAAAATAATATAGGAGAAAAGCTACTGAGAAACTCACTCAATCCCTCTTTACGAAATTTCTAGAACTATTAGACATCTACTGACTTGGAATTTGGTTAGCTTATTTATTTTCTGGTGTAGATATCTCCTAAGAACGGGTTTTGGATAAATGAAGCTCCCAAGGGTGGGAGGGGGGGGGGGGTGTTAAAGATAAAATGGAGTTATAGATAAAATTTTTAGTTTTTTAACTATTAGATCTGTAGACTTATAGAAACACCTGCATGATTCTTTTGTTGAGTAGAGAACCGTTAAGAATGGCTTTTGTGTTAAACGACTCCCAAGGGGGTTATGGAGGAGTATAAATAAAAATAATTATCTTTCATAACTATAAGAACTACATACTTGGAATTTGATAAGAATATTTTCCTCTGTTAAGTACTATTCTGTAATAAAGAGTTTTATGAAGATTAACTCACAAGGGGTAGGGGGTGCAAGGGGTTGAGGACTCGCTCTAGAAAAAAAAATTGACGCTTTTGAATTATAAGACTAAATGTTTTAAAATTTGGTGAAGGAAGTCTCATCCATTGTGTAGGTATCCGTGACTAGACATTCAAGGGGTAGATTTTTAAGGGATTTATAGAGAATATAGATTAAAAAAAAATTCACACTTTTTGAATTATTACACTTAAGGACTTGAAATGTGACAAGAAGTTTCATTCTGTTGGTTAGAGATCTGCTAAAATAGGAATTTCCGTAAGTCCAATTTGGGAGAGTTACTTAGGACTAAGAAATAATTATATAGCTGTTTGAAAAATAGAAGTCCTTTTTTTTAAATTTAAGAGGTATTTGCTATAAGAAAGTTCTTCAATCAGTCCAACACTTGATGTTGAGATTTATATATCAAAGATTTAAAAATGATATATTATGATACAACATCATGGAATACCCAGTGTAATTACCAGCCAGTAAAGAATAGAATTCTATACTGGTTTCCCTTTATAATTCAAAGAATTCAAAATAAAAATACTGAAGTAAATCTTCAAGAAATTAAATGAACATCTCGCATGTATTAACACATACAGAAGGTGTAGCAATTAAAAAATGCGACTCCATATTCTGTAGCAGATAGCCTTTTGCCGGAGAAAGAAGATAATAAAATCTAGAATTCATATCTTTCACTTGCAAAATGCACCTTAGCCCATTTCTCTCTCTAGTTTAGTTTACTTCTAATTCTTGTTTGAGTAGGTCTTTCTTAGCCTAAATCAGGATTAGCTTAAAACTCAGACAACCGTAAGCAAAACTCAGTTCTGAAGTAAATAGAAACAACTTAAAAATTAAATGTTTTCGATTATTAAAAGAGGCATTTCGTAAGAATTATTTGCTAGGAGGCGTACATAGGGCTTGGGTGTGGTGGCTCAAATTCCTCACATACAGCAACAGATTTTTAATCTTTAGCTTCATGGTTACGTCTCGGGGCTTTCGTCAGTCTTCAACAAAATATAGCCACCCTCACGAAAGAAATCTGTGTGCAAATCTGATTGTTTGTCACGTACTCAAATTTTTAAGGCGCAAAGAATGTTGGGAGGAGGCTGAGGAAGATTAATGTGTCTCTTTCTCGACATGCGACCCCAAAAATTGACGAAAACATGCGGAAAGTAAATAAAGTTAAGCGGAAAGGACGAAGTTTAGCTTATGTGGGACAGATATGACTAATATTGACATTAAGAGGTCTCAGGACCCTTAACATATATCTGTGCACTCTAAAAAGATATCCTTCTTAAAACCAATGTAACTTAGCAATAATGCAAAACAATCATTTGAAATTTTTATCACATGATAATCACATATATTTGCATTCGTTCTCAAATTTCCGGAGAATTTGAGAAAAAGTTTTAAAATTTATAAGGAAATAAAAATTTGACAATTTTTTAAAAATTTGAAAATTAATATTTTACAGCGCGCAAGATTCTGAAGTACAAAATTGATCAAAATTTACAAAATTAACTTTACTTGATAATAAAAGGTTCACTTTCAAAGTTATACAAACTTTTAAAAAATTTAGAGAAAAAAATATATTTTTTAAATACAATTACAACGAAAATTTTAAAATTTTAAGAAAAAAATAAATTAAAATTCAAAAGAAAAACAATTTATTAAATTTTTTTTTGAAAATTGAAGTATAAATTATGAAGAGCCATATTTTGAACACGTGTATGAAATTTCAAATCGATCTCATAAATAGTTTCTGAGAATTTCTGCGCGCAAGCTAAAATTTGATGTTTTGAGAAAAATGAAGTTAAAAATACGAAAGAGATAGGGATTTTGTATAAATTTCTCTAGTTATTTCTCAATAACTTCCGAACTTCTTACAGTATCAACAACATTTTGGTATCAAAATGCTCAGATATGTTGAGGCTTTAACATATATTTTTTTTTTCAAAAAATTGAAAAATTTGCAATTTAAGAGTCCTTAGACTTCTTAAAAAATGTTTGCACGAGAATTCAATGCGCCAGCTCACAATCATTATTGTTATCAAACATCCGCCATCACCATCTCATTTCGTGTTACTTCTATCTGTTCTTATTAACGAAGAACACATTATAGAGAAAACGCGTGGCAGACAGAGAGAGGGAGTTTTTACATGATGCCAACATAAAAATTACAAACTTTCTAAGGATGTTAATATTGGAAGTAACGTTGTTTCGGACAATAGAAACCGTTTGTCGTAAAAAATCAATGAACTACTAAATCAAAAGTTTTGGTTGATCAGATTATTCTAAAACATTTTATATTACGTTAGAAATAATATCCCTTTCACACATATTGATAGAACGTTTTTTGAGGTTCGTGAAAACAAGTAATTTTTGAAGATTGTCAGTTGGTAAAAACTATCTCAGAATATGTAAAGAAGATTGAATTTTCCTTTTCATACTTAATTTACATGACAAATAGGGGAGTATTGAATAAGGTATCCGAGTACGCTCGTAACCGTGATTTTTCAAATGCGTGGAAACTAATATTATTTTAATATTTAGGGTCACTTTAGAATACAATACACATATGAAATTATCTTAAGAAAATTATAACAATTACAATGACTTAAATGAAATATTTTGGCAAAAAATGAGCATAGAATTATTTATATTTTTCAGATATTTTCTTTTATGGGAAATGTTACTATAATAATTATATTTTGCCTATTTATAGCTCAGATCTCTGTACAGAGCCTTAACTAGGGTTTTTGAAATATATAATTTATAAAAGTAGATTTATCAATATTTTAATACATCAGAGTGGAGAAATTTTAACTGAAAAACACTCATAATTATTTCACACACACAACTAGGATTAACTCTGAAAACAATGTGAATTTTTTCAAAAGTCGTAATTCAAGCCCCCTGGAGATATCTTAGCTTAATGTACACAAAATATTTTTTAGAAGCATTTTTCAAAAAAGGAGAATGTTTTGAAGATATGTAATTCTAAATTTTTTCCCCGCTAAAATATTGCATTTAAATAATTTTTTTATTTCAATAATATTCTTAAAACAATTTCATAAGTGTATTCTTATCTAAGTGATATTAAATATAAAAAAAAAATATATTCGTGCGGACGCTTTTGCAAAATCACGGTTCCGAATGTAATCGGATACCTTAAAAGGAAGGAATTATTACAATTGACAAATATTGCAAGAATTCAAAATTCACGCCCCAATACAAATTTGTAGTCACACTATTACAATAGGTCAACGAAAACGTGCTTTTACACTCAAGCCTTGACTCGCTATTGCCTCTTTTTATCAACATTATATAGGATAGCAAGACCCTCATATTGGCTTCCTAAACTTTCTTGCGAAATCCTCCTAGATTAGTGATTCCATAGCGTATTGTGCCCATGAATCCCCTTTTATATCAAGAAACGAAGTCACAAACCAAGTAAAACAATTCTTATTTAAGTGCATAGTAGAAAAATTAAAAATTAAGATTTCATAAACGTTAAATATTGACGTAAAAATAAACATTGTGATGTCTGAAATAGCTGAAATAGTATACAATGAAAGTTGTACATGAAATCGATGGACCTAAAATATTTTTTCGTGGTAAAGAATATTACAAATATATAAATAAATAAATAAGCATTAAAAAAGTTAATTTTTTTGCAGACATTTACTTAGATTCCTTTTTTTACATGGACAGTACATTTTATTTACATAGATATGTATGTATGCATGTATTTAATCAATGACACAGAAACATTCACATGAACTGGATTTATATGTACCAAAATCTCTACAGATATTCGTTTTCCTCTTCTGTCTTTGATCAATCATCTTAAGCAGCTCCATTTTCATTTTAAGTTAAATAGCAGTTTGCTTTCCAACTGAGCTCTCTGTCATTATGTTTTAAAAAATATTCTTACAAAATATATATAATTTAAGAAAAAAGAAACAAAACTCACTGATTTTTACTCACGCCGCGATGTACTTACTCTTCACCGAATTCCATAACAAACTGCCGAGAGATGAGATGTTTGTGCGTGGTATTTGTAGATGTAAAGGGTGTAAGTAGCTTAGCTAAAAAAACACTGACTTGTGTCATAGGCTATTCCGAGAGAATTTCAAAGACTCCTTTCTACGAAAAATGTAAATCCCCTTCTATTACAAATCCCTCTTTAATCTCACCTGTGTGGCTGCTGTTTTCCATATTTTGTTCATAATGATTTTCGTTTCGTCTTAAGAGTAAAATAATGTATCAAACTACGTAGTACGTAGATGGTACCGTTGTATTATTTCGTACTAACCGATATTTTGTCTTAAGCGTTTCACATTGAACGTATTACATTGTAGATTCAAATTATAACACTCTCTCTCTTTTGGGTATTAACATATACAAATGCAACTTTTTCCATTATTGATAAACCTATCATATGTTTATTTTTATAACAATACAAATAATAGCATAACTTTCTGTTCAAAATTAAGAAAAAATTGTTGCATTCACTTCACATTTACTAATCGGGATCACACACAAAATAATAAAAAAAAAAAAAACTAAAATGTTTATTACATTTACGACTCTTTTATACTGCCTTATTTTTTTAAGAGTTACACTGCACGTTGTGTGGCGAGAATCTATTCCTATTTTAACCTTCATAGGTGACCGCACCCACGATAAGTCGGACTTCCACCGTGCAGCGATTCTCATTACTTGCACTTTATGTACCTATCCAAAAGCATTTTAATCACTTGCTAGGTGGCGTAGTTCGTTTGTCGCTAACTTTGTAAGTCTAAGGGTGCAGGTTCGAGGTTGCGATTTTCTTTGACTTCTTCCATATCATTAAATTGCTTTCCTTTCTGATTTCTCTTTATCCGCGGAAACAAAAAAAATCCGACGGAACCAGATTAGGTGAGTATGAGGCACACAAACACCATTTTGTTGTTTGACAAAAACTGTCGAACCATCAAAGCTGTGTGGGCTGAAGCAACGTCGTTTTTGTGCTCCACGGCACGTTTGTATTTTCAGAAATTTCATCAATGGTTTTTCGACTTTTTTCATCAATTGCATATATGATTTATTTTGACAATGTTTCTTGCCGAAGGACACCCTGAGCGCGGCATGAGTGAAAGAAAACTCGATGCACTATTCAGCTACTCGAGGGCTTTTAGTGACAGACCTCGTAATTTTGAACCACAGAAAGTGACGTGGACGACACCTGAGCTGGCACCCTTCTCCTAACTTCTACACCATATCAATGGCAAAACGTTTGAGCCTCGACATGTTTAACGTGCATCGGACCGTCAGCACGGTGGTGTAAGGCTCGAACTCATCCCACGTCTGCCACTAATCCATTACCTTAATCACTGGGCAACTGGGGCAACAGGCGGGGGAAGACTTCAGTTGATATGTTTCCAGGTTTTTTCGGTAAAACCATTTATAGACCCGTTTATTTTTCCAAGGCATCGCCATTAAAGATTTGCCGAAGTATCCCGACAGTCATGGCTGGTGTTTTCTGAACAGAAAAAACGAAATTTCGTTCAAAATTTTTGTTTTGTGTGGTCTGTCATTTCACTAATCACCAAAGAGTTTAAGCAGGAACGAGCACAACAGTGCACCACATTGACGCCAGTTCACCAACGGTTGCGAGGAATTCCCATTTAATACCACCTAACCGCACAACTCATAACTACAATGCATGCACGCGTAACAGTTCGATTCTGATTATTGTTGCCCCCCCCCCCGTATTTCCTAAACATAGTCGATATGTGTGTGTAATATTTCTTACTTTTTATATTTTTTAATTAAGAATGAAACTGCATTATATTTTAGTTTTATGAATATTCTAAATGTGTGTGTAATGTTTCTTACTTTTTATTTTTTTAATTAAGAATGCAACTGCATTATATTTTAGTTTTATGAAAATTCTGAAAGCTATACGAAAGAATATTGTTGTCATTTAATTTTTTTGCTTCTCATTTATCGAAAAAATAAAAATGTTACATCTCGAACTATTGTCACCCTAAATGTAATGAGGTTCTGTATAAAATGGAATATAATCACTCATAAATATTATTTATTTATATCCCACATAAATTATTTCTCAATGTATTGGCAAAAAATAAATTTTTACTGAAAACGTCAGATGTGACAAAGCATGATAAAATATGCAGGCTCGTTTCTACGATTATAAATTATGAGATATGTTATAAATGAAATAGGATACTGTAACTCATTTCTTATTTAAAATAATGGACAAGTGTTTGCGTCAGAATTTTTGACAGCGATGAATAAAAACTGATATTTTATCTTTCCGTTATTTCTCGGTTTTTGTTGTTTCGTGTCACCGATGTAGGAAAATCATTGGATTAAAATCCGAATGAAACAAAATTATTAAAAATTTATGCATGCATATAAATTTGTTAAAATATTTTTTTTAAATTTAAAAAGTATTATATATAAATAAAAGGTAATTACACATTCGAGAGTTTTTACATTTAACTATGTCTTCCTAAATGGCAGATAATCTTATAAAAGAAGCAGATAAAAGTGGAAATTCTCAAGTAGCTTTACTTATTTTAAAATTAACATGCAAGAATTTCTTACTTAAATTACAATAAAATATTTTATTGTGATACAATTGCATGTTTGATTATAAGTTTGAAGAAATTTCATAGCAAGAATTAGCAGAATAAAAAAAATATCAAAACAATATAAATAACTCAATTTATGTAGAGTATTTTTTGACATAACCGATGCAAATAATTGTTAGATTTTGAGAATCGTTAAGAAACTAGAACAATGATCCAACTTAAATTTTTTTTAAATATTACAAATTCTAAAAACACAATATATTTAGCCTATATTTTCTTGATTGAATGGACATTTTTATAAAATGATTATAATCTAGAACTTCAGTACGTGTTTCTTTTTACCATTGATATCTACAGAAGTTAAGGAGACACAGTATGTTTTGATTGACAAAAATTGTTCGAAAAAACAAATGTAATTTTTTTTAGTGTAAATTATTTTCATATAGGTACTGCTCTATAATCTCATAAAATTTTAAGTCTTAGTCTTAGAGAAAGCGAGATAGGATAGTAGAAAGTTGAGATAGATGAAGGCATAACGTTAGTGACTGGTGGTCGTATAGTTAACTCAAGTAGACTATTATTTAAGTATTGAAGAAAGAGCACTCAAGAGATTAGATAAGAGCTCTTATTTCTATTATAATTAATTTATTAAGGTTGATTGCTCTTCGGGGTGAATGATTTAAGTGCATTCTCAATGAAGTTGATTAAGAATGTTAAGCGATTTAGTAAATAATATTATGTTAATTGAATAATGGCTGATCTTTATCCAAACCCTCTAACACCCACGTTCGACGCTACGCGACAACCTTATGTCATTTTACAACATAACCACCATTGACATCGAGGCATTTGCCGTAGCATGCAATTGGTTTGAAAAAACCACTCTTTAAAAACTCACTACGCTACGACGCAATAAATTATAACTAAACCGGCCCCACCTCAGCATTGGCTCAGTACCGCAACATCGATAGAAAACATTACGGTGGCACCGAAGTCTTCGAAATTCTTATACCGCATAAATAAAGGACTGCACAAAAACAGGTTTAACTGTAATGCATAGAATCGAAATCTAATATTACATAAAATTTAGTCTATTTTTGTGTTTTTTAAATGTTACTACAAAAAAAAACAGTGTGAATGTTACGCTTTGAATTGAAACAAAGCTTCAAAGAATCTTCAAATTTACAAAATGGGTCTATCTTTAATTACTATCAGATGTAGAATTAAAGAAAAATATGTGAATATATAAAAGATAAAAGAACAAACCCCATTGGAATTGGGGAAAAAAATGATTTGACCCAATGTCTTAGTTGAAAGTTGAGTATTGAAGTTTTATTTTAATTAAGATTTACATTGCATAGTTATGGACTCTTTTTTTCTTCTCGTCTTAAACATAAACTTCATTCGTTCATAACTAGAAGCAATGAAATAAATTAGAATTTTTCCCCCTGTAATCATAACTTGTATTTTGTTAAAAATAATAAAACGGAATCCATACAAAAAGTGCTCTGTCAATTACAATTTGATTATCATTTTGAAACTATTTGAAAATGTATTAATCCAATTTGAATTAAAAATCACTTTGAGAATAAACTATGTACCTATTCAAAAGAGTTTTTCTACGAAGAAGGTATTGTGTGTGAAAGAGCGAAGCGCGATATAAATTAATCACCAGGATTTGAAAGACAGAGATAGGAGAATAGAGGGTTTTTTCCCCCACAAATTAATAATCTAAACTTTAGAAAACAAACAATATATGACAAGAGAAAAATCTATAAGGTAATTCTGGAGGCCTTTAAGGGATTATCTTCTTTAATGTAAGATAATCTTGTATTAACGCTTAACAAATTAATCGAATTATATTATTTTAAAGGTAATATGTTAAAAAAAGGATGTACTTTAATTACAACAACATACAATTAAAATAGTAAATATACAATATTATATATCATGCAAACAACCTATTACTTTTTTAAGGTACATATCACATGCTGTTTATGATATATTAAACTTCTTGTATTTACAAATGTAACACACATTTTATATTACAGAAAATTGTTTCAAAGTTAATTTATAAGAAGAACGTTTTTTAATACAGAGAAATATAAAGTAAAATATAGTAAAATATATTCAAATTAATTTTTAAGCACCCTTAATTTTTTTTTTGTTTTTTTGTTTTTGTATTTTTGCACAACTACACTTCTACAATTGAAAATAGAAAGTAAAAAAAAAAAAAAGCTCAAATCCTATTTTATCTGGTTAATGCGTTTGAGCATGAAAAATCTTGCAAACGTTCTTCAAAACAGAGCACCAGAGGAAAATGTCAAATTTTGGCAAATGTAATCTAATTTCATATTCATTGCCTTGAGGTGTTTGCTTCGAAATCAGAACCAGATTATTATTTTTTTTTTACTTTCTAGAGGAAAACCAAAAAAAAAAAAAAAGAATTCAAAGCGCGTGTATAAATAAAATTATCACTCCTTTTCACCTTTTCTGCGGTGTAATAAGCATCCGGATAAAGGGAAGAAAGATACTTTGTTCAAAGTAAAACCGAAAAAAAATTGTAATTTATTCCTTTTTTTGTACTAAGAGAAATGTAAATTATTTCCTGCTCACGTTTCTTTCTGCTCAGTTATTCCGTGTACTTACAATTACAGAGGATTACGAAATGATTTGGAAAAAAAAAAGTCTTAATAACACGAATAAATACACTATATATATATATATATATATATATATATATATATAAAAACTGTCATCTATTTAATAGAAGCAATTGAGCATTTCAATCGGATTAACAGTTTTTTCTATATAGGTTCTCCTTTTTTATTTCTTCAGCCTTTTGTAAGAACATCACGGTTGTTTTAATAGAAAAACCATTAAAAGATCTTCTTGATTATGGAAGGTGTTTAAATACCTTAAAAAGTGTTGAGTTAAATACGAAAGATTCCTGAAAATTTGACAAATCCAAAATGATTCTTAAAAAGGAAAATTTAAAATGCAAAAAGGAAATTTTTAAAATAATATATCTTAATTATTTCTGTCACTTGTTACATATTAATTATTTTGTCACAAGAGCACAATACCTCTGCTGGTATTATCCTCTTTTGAGACATTCCCACCTCCTCCTACAGTGGGAGACGTATACAATTCAATTTTAAGGCATCCGACTACCTTAAAATTGTGAATTTTGCCAAAAATTGACCAAAAAAAATTGTTTAATGATTTTACTTTATGGGCCATCTTATTAGCTTTATGAAAATACCAAGTTTATCATTTTCCGTTCACTAGAACAAAAACTACAAGTGTTTTAGTAAAAGCAGATGTCATTACTTTAAGCAAGATGTCACACTTTAAAACGCGTTTTACTCAAAATGTGATTTTTTGAAAATAATCAAACGGGATCAGCGATTGCTGAAGCAGTTTTGAAAATAATTATTTGGAATTTTTTGTGTAAGTTTTGTATAATAGTAGAAGTGTTTTAACCTTCAGATTTATCAATCACTGCTTTATTACAAAATTTACAGTCTCTTATGTGAATATAATCACTGTTTTTTTAAGCAATTTCATATAGTAACTGAGATAAAGTGCTGTAGTGTTTGTAAAAAAGAAAATATCTCTTATCCTACAGGTCATTTCGACAATGAATAACATAGCAACACATCAGAATTAAAAAGTTGAAAATCTGTTTATAAACCTTTGGTACAGAATGGACCGCGTTTGTGTAATTTTTTGTCCATTTTTACCCCTTTTTTCCCATTTTAGTTATAATAATTTATTTTTCTCTTCTTAAATTTAGCATATTTTTCTTTAAATGTACTAAACAAATCTATAAAACACACAAAAAAAAACACGTATGTCCATTTTTTAAAAAAAATGTTGTCTCAACCAGTCCGGTACCTTAATTACTATTGGTAACAGAACTCGTAAGTTTTGGTCAGATTAAGTTGTACTGGATGAGCTAACCCATCCATTTGTGTACAACAGTTAGAAAGAGAACTAGTCACACACATAATCAAAGCAACAAAATTTATTGACTATTCTCAACAACGACAAAAATTTAACAACTTACTGTAAAAAATGCACCAATTGATAATATGGGAGCAATGATGAGGTAGACGAGATAATTGGAGATTTAATAATAAAATTGGGGATCACTTACATAAAACACGACCTGGCAATTCACCTTCGTATATTTGAAGATAATTTCTAAAATAATCCAATCCAAAACCACCCAATCCAATTCAACAAATAATTGACCAAATCGTCAATCTTAACATTAATCAAATAATCTACGGAGTGCACTCGTCTAGCTTTACTTTATCTTACGTTAATCTTCATGCTTTTCCTTAGCTTCTAACCCCTCTCTCTCTCTCTAACTCGAACCCGAAAGTAGTACTTAAATACATGACATAATTTACATAGACTACCTCTTCATCATCGGGGCAAGTTTTCAATTAAATAATATTTAAAGTGTGTTATTCCCCAAGAGGATTGTTAGAAAAAACGTGAATAGGCCCGTTACAAAAAAACGTCGACAAGACCTGTGCTGTTACTGCACTCACCAAACTTTTAAATCCCAGAAATGCAGGAACTTTGAGACTAGATAAATGTATTGTGCCTACATCCCTATACACTATGTTGAGATTAAAAATTTTTCAATCCCCGACAAGGGAAAAACAAATAAAACGTTTTCTAAGAGCACAGTATTAAGATTCATAGGTTACTGAAGCCAAAATATAAAGCAAAATTTACATATATTAACTCTTCCTCGTGTTGGTTGAGGCAAAGATCACTCTAATTAATGTGATTTCTTGGGGAGATCCGGACGCAGCATGGGTAGAGAAGACATTGAGTGATTGCCAACAGATTTGCAATACATTATTTTTATTAAGGTAATCATTAGAAATTACTTTGTGTTATTTAGACAAGGCTAAAGGTAATCTATTAATACTTATCTGAATGAGATGCAACCCTTGGTACTTGAGAAAGTGAAAATTCTCAGGAATCTTGGATCGTAAATGTGGTTTTGCATCTATGGCTCTGGAACAAATTATTGTAACTATATTATTGACAGGCATCGACTATTATCTATTTATGCGGTATTTGGTAGGGACGTTCATTTGTGTTGAAGCATTGTCTTAGCTTAAAGTGCCAATGCTCATTTACAATACATATATATTGTAAACCAGTGATCTTGAAACTTTTTCGACTCATGGAACCCTCAAAATTATAAGGTGTTTTGGGGAACCCCATTCCACCTTTAGAGGAATTTATATTAAAATAATATTTGAAGTAGATTAACATGCTTCATGTAAATATAATTTTAAAAAGTATTGTATTTGCCATAATAAAAAATATTAATGTAACAGTAATATTTAGTCACATTAATAATATTGATTTATGAACGAAGTGTCACCTTCGTAACTGGGATATGTGCTTACATATTTTACACAAACTGTCGAAGTCTGGGCTTTCTGAAATTATCTGCAATTTTATTGCTTATTCTTTGTTTAATTTTTTTACACTTGGTTTCTTAGCTACTCACGTTGAGAAATATTTTTCAGTTACACACGTCGTTCTTAACGCATTAAAATGTTAAAAGCTGTGCGATCAACTCTGTGTATTTTGAAAAGAATTTACAACATAAATCTTAGGAGCTGCTCATGCTTAAATTCTGATTTAAACACTGAAACTGTACATATATCCATAAGTTGCTCCTTCTCCTTCATTATAGATATTTTTTGCGAGAAATGTTCAAAGAAAAGAGTGCATTTTCTGTTAGAAAACTATTTAAATGATCAAAACATTGAACGAACGAGAAAAAAATATATTGCGTGGAGCTCTGGATAGCAAACAATATAATATTCACAATCTAGCAAGTAGTACATTTAAAGAAATTGCGTTTTAAAATTCTATTATTCCAATATAACAAAATTTAAAAAATGTATTAATAAATTAAAGTATTATATGTAAATAAATTTTCAGTTTTATTTTATTATTGGGAGAAGCTATAGATCCACGTGGTTATATAAACTTCATAGAGAATCTGAATCCATATTGCATACATATTTATAATTATCTTTTGAATATTTTTTTGGGATTTATGCAGCCCCAGGGATTGGAGTAAACATTTTTGAAGACCACTTTTGTAAATTAACAATGTGATGAGCAGATGCTCCAGTCAGGGTGTTAGTCTGACGCGAAAACCTCAGTATTTAGTTCCCAAGCAAGCTTGGTACTCATTTATAGACCTATTTAAGAGATGAAAGGCTGAGTCGACCTTATCCAGCCTAAGATTATTGTGTTAATTTACAATACATATAATGTAAATGAAGTTTTTTTCGAGAATTATGAAAAACACCACATCCAGTATAAAGCAAAGTAACTACAAAATCAAAAAAAGAAAAGAAAAGAAATGAGAATAAAAGTTGAAAGGCTAAAATATATACAATTATAAAGCGAATATCTTTTAATATAAAAGTTGGAATTTATTTTACAATTATTTAGCACTGTAACTACGATAGATTTTCTTTAAGATTTCATGAATTCTCTATAATTAAAAAAGCATTAGCTCCAATATTTATAAAATTAAATTTTCCTGAACGATATTTAATAAAGGACATATATATATTTTTCTGTAAAATCCAACTTAATTTTTTTTTAAAGAAAAGTTTTCAAACACAAACAAATATTTTTTTTAAAGAAATACATTTTACAAACAAAGCTATCAATTTCATTTAATTAAACATACATACTCTCATTATTTAAATGTTTTCTAAAAGATTTTTTTTTTCAAATAGGACATATAAAATCGCAGATAGAGTACTTAATCATGATGATTCAAAATATAATTACTAGAAGAAAAAAAAGACCGTATCTCTCTCAGACTTAATCTGTATGCTTTTTAATATACAAAGGCAACAAAAAAAAATACTTTTTTCCGCTTTTACGTTAATGATTTATTTTATTTAAACAGAACGTTCGAATTCTTAACCTCATTATGATGATTTTCACTTTAGATGTAAATGAATTTTTTCTACCTGATTTTCTCTAGTAAAGAAAAAAAAAGATTTAAATCAATTTCATAATTGGTTCACATATTTACAAATCTGAAGAATTTTATCAGAGAAAGAAAAGAAACACTGTCGCGAGATAAATCACGAAGTAACGGAAATATTTTTTAAAAAAATACTTCGCGTCATATAAAAAGGTATTTGCTTTTCTTTCTATATATTTATCATGTTTTTATGATATTTCTACAATTCACATTATATGAATTGCGTTTATATAAACCATACCTAAAGGAATTAAAACTATACTGGGAATTCTGCAATAGTTGATTGTCATTATTATGACAATTTTAAATCATTGTAATTGTCCTTAATTGTAACTGTCATTAATTATAATTGTCATTATTATTATTATTAATTGTCATTTTTTATCATTGTCCTTATTGTCAATGAATTGGCATTGTCATTTTTTACCATTGTCCTTATTGTCAATGAATTGGCATTGTCATTATTTGACAACTGTATCAAATTAGTACTCCTTACATTGTCATTATTATGACAACTATAGCTTTCATGCTTTTCTCTTCCAACTATTTTATCACAGTATCCAAGTGGTAATGGCCAAGGGCTTTTGATCGGTGTGTCATGAGTTTGAGCCCAATTGTGATTGAAAACTCGCCGTGTTGAGAGGATGATGCGCGTTTACATCTATCGTGGCTTAAAGTCAGCTCTTTGGCGGGTTGTTGAAGTTGGGAGAGGTTTTGCAAGCTCAGATGTGGTCCTCACCACTTGACCATGCTTCAAAATGTTTAGGTCCGTCACCAAGAACCCTCTTTTGATTTATAGTGCTATGTTCTAAAACACTAACTCTCTACCGTATTCTGAGATCTAGATCGTAAGCATAATCCAATGGAATTTCGCCTTTTCCTTTTTAAGGTACCCGACTGCGTTCGGAACTGTTAATTTGCAAAAGCGTATAAATTGATAATTCTTATGATACTCAATGTCCATTAGAATAGAATACAACTATAAAATTGTTTTAGGAATATTATTACAGTAAACAATTATTTAAATGTAATATTTTCGCAAAAAAATGAAAATAGAATTACCTATTTTCAAAACATTCTCATTTTATGGAAATTATTGCCTATATATATCTTAGATCTCTGTACAGAACCTGAACTAAGATTTTTGAAATATATAGCTTAGAAGTGAATTTATCCATACTTTGTTTTCTTGCTAATCCTCCAGGGTCTGACGAAATCAGACAAGAACAATTAAATCGTCGACTTTCAAAAAGTTCAGCACAAGACCAGGATCCAAGTAGACATCTTTGTTTGTGAGATCCATGTAACGCATTATGTGTTCGTGGGAAGCCTGGTGATTTTGACAACTTACACAGATGGAACACATTTTGCTCGCTGAGAAAAAGAGGCACTTGATGTGAACACTAGCAAGATGAGAGAGCGTAATCTGGGAGCATCTGTCACACTTGAGGGCTAGGGCCAGACCCGTATACCAATGATGAAAGGGAGGTACTCTACACACTACCAAATTTTGAGATTTTTTTAGCGAGTATAATTCCAGACAGGTAAGGGTGGATTTAAAAGGGAGTTGGAAGATTACAGCCCTTCTTTGCTGGTTTGACCGTAATTTCATTGTCATAAAGTTCGACATGAGATGATATCCTCTAAAAATGTATATCATGGTGCATCGATATATGTTTCAGTTTTTGTAAGATGGAGACACTGGTTTTGTCGCCAACAATAAACCATTTGTTAAGGTGTTGAAGTGAACTACAGGTATTTGAGAGAATCCAAAGATCATCGTAATTCTCATCCATATTTTAATACTACAAAGTGGAGAAATTTTTTAAGAAAAAATCTCGATAATTATTTCAATTTGTATTAACTCTGAAATTAATGCAAATTTTAAAAAAAATCCTAATTCATGCCCGCTGGAAAAATTTTTGCTTTATATAAGCAAAATTTTTCATAAAATGAGAATGTTTTGAAAATAAGTAATTCTAAGTTCAATTTTGCCAAAATATTGCATTTAAATACCTTTTTAATTTAATAATATTCTTAAAACAATTTTATACATTATTCTAATTTAAGTAACACTAAAAATCATGAAAATTAGCCATTTATACATTTTTTTAAATCACGGTTCCATACGTAGTCGGATACCTTAAGACTAGACTAAAGCATCTATTTGAATACAATATGAGATAAAAAAAATAATAAGGATTCCTAAGGAATTATATGACTCTTACAATTTCTGAACCGTCTCTTAAAGATATAAAAACCCATAAAAATTATTAAAATGCCCTCAGAAATATTTTCATTAATATTAGAAAACCTTTACTTCCGCAGAAATATTGTTGTGCGCAATGTTCAAGATGTTATTTATGATTAAAAGTAAAACATGATATTTTAAATCGACCTTCTCTACCGTACAAAGTTACCATGCTAACAAAATAATAAATCCTTCTAGCTTCATCCCTTTGATTAATAAGTCTCATTATGATACATCGCGAGTTACGTATAAATGAGAAATGGCCTTGGTCACACTGTGTGTGTATTAAACGAAAATTACTGAAACAAAATAACGGAACTACAAAATAGTTATTAAAAATATCGCTTAAAAATGTAACCTCATATTTTTCAGGAGTCATTTATTTTTGCGATGTATTTTTAAAAAGGGTTTTCTACTTTAGCAGCTTATATTTATTAATACACAGAAGTGTTATTCTTTACCTGTGCTTGTGAAAGTTGATCATAAATGATATTTGAAGTGCACAGTTATTTGTTTCCTGAGTAACAGAAGGCAAAATACTGTTTTATGCTTTATAGCCCAAACCTACAGCTATTTCGCTTGGATTTCAGTTAAGAAAATATTTTACAAAAATAAATTGAAATCACCCTAAACTATGCATAAATTTAGTTACTTGCCCAAACGAATCATAATGTTAATGTTGATTGACTGATTGAAAACATCTCGCAAAATCTGAAGATTGCGATATTAAAATAAATCTGATTTTTAATTAATGATATGTATATAATTGGTATTAGTGAACACTACTATCCATTTAATATTACAATATGGAGAAGCAAGTGGTATCAGTTTCGAATGAATTTCTAATATAAAAAATATTTTTAAAATATCACTGTATTTTGGCAAAAACTTAATATTTTGCTCATGTGTCCAAAACAGAAAGTCCTGTGGCTGAGGGGTAACGTATCGTGCTTCCACACCACAGGTCCGGGGTTCAAATCCTTGGTTGTGCAAGGTAGACTCAGCATTTTATCCCTTCAGTGGGTCGATAAAGGAGTACCAAGCTTGCTTGGCGACTAAACAATGGGGTTTCACAATAATCCTAAATTTGCATTACGAGTTTAATTTGGCGAAAAGTAAATCAAACTATAACAACTCACTGGGTGAAGTGAAGTTTCTGCTAGTACTGTTAATAAGTACAGAATACGCAACTTAGCCAAAATTGGCTCTTGCGCCATAAAACCCAAAATTCGGTCAATTTATATTTATTTTCCTTGTTGTTATCTCCTCTCTCTAGCTATATTTATATTCCCTTTTGTCATTTCATTACTATATATCCCTAGTTATATTTACCCTCCCCCTCCACGCTCGTGTGGATCCCCTTTCTCTGCATTCATATTTGTTCTTTCTCCTTGTTGTTAAGCCCCTCTCAGTAGTTATAGTTATCCTTCCTTACTTGTCCTAAACTCTTTCCTCGCTCTAATGATTTTTATACATTTTGTTATTTTCTTCTCTCTCTAGCCATATTTATACCACCTGATCATTTTCCCTCTCTAGTTATACTTATCCCCTATCGCGCCAACCCTCTTTCACTCTAGTACTATTTATCTATTTTTTTCTTACCATAAAATACCCTTCTTCTAGTGTTATTTATACCTTTTGTTGTTAAACCCCTCTCTTTAGTTATAGTTATGTCTCTTCCCGCGTTTTTCCTTTCTCTGGTTATATTTATTCCACCTGTTGTTTCCCTTTCCTTTCTAGATTTATTTATTAAAAGAAACCTACGGGATTTCTTCCTTCAATAAGTGAATTTTTTCCTTAAATTTGAAGAGTTATTTTTCTTCTTTTTTTAAATGATGAAGTTTTTAACATATCAGTGTTTTTTCTGAAAAAAGCTAGTCTGATTTTAGAAATTGAGATACCTATAAATAAAACTGTTTTCCTTATCGAATATATTTCACACATTTCTGAGTAATGATTTGATTTACACCTTTATTGTAGTAATGATTTTAAAAAGGTAAACATAATCACAAGCTCGATTTGGAAGAGAAGTTGGAGAAATATATTTGCAGGCACTTCTTTTATTTTGAGAAATGATGACACTTTCTTAAATGATTGTTCGATATTTACATATGAATAAAACCTCAGGATGCGTGTTGTTTATACATAACTTGCGTAGTACTCTACAATCTGTAAAAATTAAATTTTTTATCACTGTTAATAAAATATCAATTTTATATATATACCTTTAAAAGTGCGAGTATAAGCAACCTTTTATGTCAAATTATGAAAATGAACATAAAAATGAAATAAGAAATAAAAAAGGTGTGTGTGTGCTTATGACCACCACACCATAGAACTGATAACTTCAAATTTTGTAATGTTGTTTGTAATGTTTGTTTGTTTTGTTGCTTAGGAATTAGTTGAATAAAAACAAAGGGATATTATAGTGCTGTCATATAAAATTATTTATTCATATGTCTGTGCTCATTAAGTAATATTTTTTGAGAAGTATACAATCATTTTTGAGAATTAATTGTATTCTAAGAAGGAAACAATAGGTTTATGGTAGCTGAAATAGGTTATAAATACTTAAGCAAAATTATTTAAATATCTAAAAAAAATTCCATCAAGCGTTGTTCTGTACTTTGTTGAGCTTTCTTTTAGATCATTTGATATAATTAAATCGAATTTTGATTTTAAAAAATATACTAAAGGCTTCTATTTGTCTTTTGGAAAATAAAAAGAAATTTATATTATATAAAATCCCCACTTAAAATAATAGGCAATTTATTCAGAAGAGTTGATCCGACTTCATTGTTGCGAACTTACGTTTTGTGAATGAATTCGATAATTTTTTCTACACTTTTATTTTGTGAAATGTGAATAGTAACCCTCAAAATTATTTGTCCATTTTCTGTTCTACATTTCGCTGCAGAAATTTTTCCGACACATGACTCATTAAACCTAAATAATTCAGTAGTATTTGATGCTACATCTATTTCTGAAGAGACATAAGTTGTCGTTTCTCTCTTATTACAAGCTTTTATTTAACTTGCAATGTATGTATGTAATTTCTTCGGGTGGAATCTTGCAACTCAATTTTAAAGCTGATATCTTCAACCGATAAAACTGAAACTTTGTATACACGTTTAGTCTGAATGACAATGCATGTTTTGGCCATTTATATTCCGATATCGCAATTAGTTAAAAATATATTAATTAAAAACCTTAAAACGCGTAGTTGTCCCCCTGTGGGCTGTTTATTCCGTTGTGCTAGGCGACGTAAAATGAAGAACGAAGAGAGGATTTTTTTTGAGTTTTCACGTTCTTAAACCTGCGATCTAATTTTTTATATTTAAAAATAATTACAGAATTGGAAAATCATTTATTTCGCCACGATATGGTATAATTTTTTTACAAAATAATAATGCTTTTTTTACGTTTTTTTAAATGAGTCAAAATTGATGAGTTTTTATGAAAATGATGTCTAAATTGTTGCACATGATTTTTTTTCGTTCAAATGAATCGACATTCCGTTCTAAAACCGCTCATGCTTTGCTCTTTTAGAATCAGTAATTTAAAATAAAATGCCGAAAACTTTTTTTTACGATTTTTCAAAGAATACTTAAAATTTTAATTACACCCTAAAAAACTTCGTCATTTACAAAGATAATGTCACGAAACTATTTTTTCGTGTGTAAAACAATATTAGCCAAGATACGTACAAAGAGTGAAAAAATTGCTTAAACTTTATGGTTTAAAAAAAATGTTTTTCGTCTAATACTCTTTTTGAAAGAATTAATTTAGCTAGACTGTTTGAAATTAACCGGCAAGCGATCTTTTTATCAATGATGCGTTGAATGAGATGAACAGACTGAGAAACCTGTCCACCGATAGCTAAAAAGTAAAAAGTAAATTAAAAGTTAAATAAAAACTTTTTTAAAAACAATTTTTTATTTAACCCCGCTAAAAAGAATAAAATAAACTTTTCTTACTATCAAGTTACAACGTCATTACACAATTTATATGATATAAAAGCTTGTCACGAGATTTACCTATGTAGATAAAAAAGTAAATTAAGTAACTTCATCTGATTGATTTTAATTTTTTAAATTTTCAAACTAAGTAAATACGGGTACTTATTTCTAGCGACAAGCTTTTATATCATATAGATTGTATAATGACGTTATAACTTTATAGAAAAAGAAGTTTTAAAGGAAAAGTTATATTTTTTAGAGAGTTTAAAATAAAAGAGCTTGTTTTTAAAAAAGTTTTTTTACTTTTAATTTGTTTTTATGTATAGCAACTTCATCTGCTCTGTGACTGTGTCTGGAATTTAGCAATACGATGAAAATTTGGGAAATCTATCTTTTCTTCATTATCTATCCAAGCTTCTGTTAAAAATTAAAATATAGTTACATTTTGCATAACACATTTATCGATATCTAAAACATGTGCACATAAACTTTGACAACTCAAAGGATCCTTTTTTGTGGAAATGAAGTTTGTGAAGATATCTGGGATTGTTTTAAGTTTGTTTCGTGATGTCCATTAAAATAAGTTATTTTTTCCACATTTATAAATTATTAGAAAATGTATTTAAGAATAATATTTCTTTGCAGGAAAATATATGTCAAACAAGACCAAATATAGTAATAAGAAATGCAAAAAAAATGTGTATGTTATTTTTAATAAGGATAATTAACCGTACTACAAAACGCCATAAAAATATAGATTAGTTAAAAAATTGAATCAGAACCATATAAAATTTTCTCATCAATTTTCACAAAGCAACGAATGGTGAAACAGTTTTTAAAAGAAAAAAGCTCAGAGAAATGCTTCTATGGGGTATTGAATCTAGAATTAAATTTTCAAAGCAGATTTTTAAGAAATAAACTGATAATATTTTTTTCCAAAAAGAAAGCACATCTTTTTTTTTCTTTCGTTAATAACTTTCTTGAGTAAAGCTAAACTTATTGGTAAGTAATTTAAAATTTCGTTTGGACGAAATAAAAGTTTATACAGTACAATATAAGACGGGGGTAACTCCTTAGCATATACATTTCATAAGTTTGAACTAACGTTTGTTATTTAATTGCATATAACAACACGAAATTTCTCCCATTCTATTTCTTTAAAAATTAAGTATTTTGCTAGTAATGTATCATATTTATGTTAATTGTGTGTGTATGTGTGCATATTCCTTTCCTATACTTTTAAAACTTTAGATTTTGAAGAAACTTCTATTCAATTGTGCATTAATTTTTTAATAAAAAGAAAATGAATTTATTTTTTCGCAAGTAAAAAAAAAAAAGATACATTTTTATTGTTCATATAAAATCTCACTATCTAGCAAATATTGACAAATTTCCCATTTAAATTTTTCGAATGGTAAAGGACATAGTCTTAATAAGTTAAGAAAAGGATTCTAGCCAAAGTTGTAAGTTGTTAAAAGTAATTGAACCTCATAGAACGTGACGAGAAGATACGAGTGGCGTTGAAAACAGTCAATGGTTATAAAAAAAGTACAATATAAATAATTTACAGTAAGCAAGTGTACTTCTAATTTATATAAATTTCTTCTGTGGTTTTTCTTAAAGTTAATTGCTTTTAAAAACAAATTGTTTAATTTAGAAATTGCTTCATTAAAATTTTTTTTTCTATGACGACATTTTACAAGTTGTGTAGTGCGCAGTCCTTGGGGGGGGGGTGATAATCCTACCAGGAAGGTGCGAGCAAATAAAAAGTCGAAAATAAAATATTTAAAAAAAAATATTAATCAACTGAAAGCAAAAAATACACATTCGGACATAATAATAAAAAAAAAAGAAATACACTTTTCCAAGTTCCATAAATTACTTAGAAATGCATCAGTAGACAATGTATTTGATCCTCAATTCATAATATACTAAGTTAAGAACAAGTTTCATAATTACTCGTGACCCCATGTGGGCTTGTCATAATCAAATTATCTATATAAAATATTTAATACTTATCTTCAGAATTTGTACAGTTTATAATTAAATTCGTATTGTAGCTTTAGCGTCAAAGTACATTGTTATTGAATTCAATACATTGTTATTGAATGGAAGGGGGCGCGTTGAAAATTATGAATGGAAATTGGGTCGCAAATATTGAAAGTTTGAGAAGCACTGTTCTTGACTAACATTTTAATTGTCTGAAACATTCGGAAGTGAATGATTATGTAGTTTAACTTTGCTAAATGGGCTCAATTCATGGCGGTCACGTGACGAAGACAATCACGTGTTTGCGACTTAATTCAAAACATTACATTTCAAATTTCATAGTCGGGTGTAGATGCTCATATATAATGAAAAAAATATCATCACACACACAAAAAGATTGAAAATTTAAAATAATCCTATTTTAACCGTGTACTTTTAAATTAAGTACATTTTGCCCATATACATTTTTAGTTGACAATTATGTGCTTCTTATAAGACAATTTCTGTGCAAAGAACAAAAGTTGGCAACAACGAAGCTCGTGAACATATTAGCTGGAAACAAGTGATTCCATTTATCGTTTGATTATGACGTCACATGAATTTATGAACTGATTGGCTAGAAATAAGATTTTGTCACTATCACGTGACTGTGATGATATCACAGAAATTATAGTTCATTGTAAGCTAGTGTTGGAAATCTTGATCAGGGTAGTGGATGTTGTAACTTTATTTCTCAAAGCCGTGCTTTTTTATAGTGTTTTTTAATCTTCCTCCAGGTGGTGGCAATTAATCGAGTTTTCATATTCTACGCAATGTTTGTTGATGTTGAAACAATGAAATATATAATCGGATGAATTGTCGTCAGAGTGCGTTTTCAAAAGACAAAAACGTGCCTGAGAACAAAACCGCCCTGATTCGATTTTTCGTGATAAAATTCTGGTGCCTTACATTTATAATCAGTTGGGTATACACTATGTGCCATAACTTTCAAATTGATTGAAAACAGCTGAAAATCACTCTTTTTCAAAAAATTTTACTTTCATATATGCCAATAAATGAATGAAGTATGTCTTCTTTTAGCAGAAATGAACACGTTTTGGCATTGACTACACTAGATTAGTGCACATATTCTTCAGTTCATCATTAGAGGATCTTACACTTATATAGCAAAAACTATCATGCGTTCTTTTGCCATACAATCCACAATCCATTTTTCCTTCACGATTCATTAAAATACGAGGTTTGACCCACACACACATATAAAAAATTAGACTGTTTCAATAAATCAATGTACGAATAGAATCAGTTCTACGTGAATTACGACCTTTGAAGTAGTTCCTTTTATCATTAGGTGCTGCCATAGCTGTTAACCGTTCTGGGAAGAGGTTTTTCGAAGGTTCGATTGTAGATCTGATTGTAGGAAATAAAAAAAGTGCCATGGGGTCAAATCAAATGAATAAGAAGCATGCCCCATCACAGTAATAGTTTTACTGGTCAGAAACTGCTTGGCAGATAGGGCGATGCGATCGGATGCATTGTCTTGGTGCAACAGCCATTCAGTACTCAAACAAATTCTGTTCTTTTTTTTCATAATTTTTTCAAGAAGTTTTGTTAGTACTTTAATGTAGTAATGTTGATTGACAGTCTGACCACTGATGTGAGTGAAAACTCACTCATACCATGAACTTTGTTTATGTTTTGGTCAGTAATCACTGACTATGGAGTTTCCAGCATGTTAATCACACACATCTTCCACACAGACCACTCCCCTGAAAACCTCTTATACCATTCAGACACATGCGCACTAGACGAAGTTCCATCTCCATAAGCATCGGTTAATATTTGAAATGATTTCGTGGTGGATTTCTTAATTGTCTCAAGAAACTCGATGTTGTTTTTTTTAACTCGTTTTACGGTTTATTCAATGGCGCAGTACTCCCAACATTCATGATCTGGGATTTCCCATGGGATTAATTCTGGTAAATTTAGAGGCCAATCAAGCGCATTTGTTGGATTCTCCAAAAAGAAAGTCTCGACTATTTATGCGTTACGATAAGAGACGAAGATCAACTAGTCGTGTAATATAACTTTCGCTAAGATTATCAACTCGCCTTCCAGTGTTATTAGGTTCGGAACGTGTAGGCGGTTAAAGAATTCCATAGACATCTTAATAAATCACTATATTTATTGATAACTCTTAATTAAGGAGATTACATAAACACTATTCAATTTTAAGAACAATAAAACACAGTGGAGAATGAGAAGGGGTCACTAATTGCGGAACTACGAAATCTAAACTGAATCCACGAAAGATAAGCGCGTACAATTACAGCTACACACGTATACGTAATTACAATTCTTAAATCACTAACCTGATTTCTTAAACTACGGCAGGTTCGTCTTGTAGGTCACTTGGATCGGATCAAGGCTAGAATTCCCTCTTTAATATCCAACTTCTATCTTCAGCTTTTCCCGTAGCTTTTCTACGGACTAATTTTATCAACAACTGTGAGTTGGATTCCCAACGCTTCGATTCACTTTACTTTACAAAATCTACTTCTTCACTTGACAACTATTACTCATTTCATTTCATCCTCTCTCGCTAACTCGCTAAACCCGAATTTATATAAAATATCTCATTTGCATAAATCACGCTTTGGCTCCCGGTGGAGATTGGTTGAAATAAATAAAATTTGAAAGAAATTTGTAGAGGATTAGTAAAGAACCGTACAGATCCGTCACAAACTATCCCAGAAAGATTTACAGAAATGGAACAATTTTATGCAAAAATACTTCTGTACACTTGATTCAATTCTTCATGCCTTGTTAGAAATTTCGATTCCAGTGCCATTTGTTGTGACATTTTCAAAACATCTGTTTCAGAGTGTGTTTGACAGTAGTTTGGATATTTTCACACCTCTAAATTTCACTGTAACTACGTTTTCTAACTTGTAACCATCTACAAATATATGAGTTTCATCAATGAAAACTAGCATCTTCCAATCAAAACATTTATATAAGCATGATAAATATTTTTATTCTTTATTCTAGAAGCTAAAAATGTGTAATTTCTCCCCTGGTTCTTCCTGACAACCGGTCAGCTTTCGGAAGCCTATGGCGTACAGTTGAACTAATAATTTTAAAGTCATTTGCTAATAAATCTCTTCTAAGTTTTGAAGTCGTTTTCGCTGGATAAAATTTACTTTTTTACACTGGAATTTTACTACTTCTAAGAGTAGTTTTCCATTTTCTCCCTCAGTTTCATCCTTTTATGAGGGACCAGAATTTTATTCTATATATTGTTTATTGTTTTATTTCACATTCAAGCTAATTATGAAATTATGCAATGTATCAAATGTTTAGACGACATTCTTACATTTTTGTGGAAAAAAAGCTACTTGAAAGAAAACCTTCTATTATAAAATCCAAATAGATTAACATTTTCCGAAAAATAACTTGTAACCTTCAGCTAGGCACGTTTCAAGAAGTTCCATCCATAGGCGCGTGACATTTCTCAGATACATCACCTTATACTTACGTTTTAAGATGATTTAATCATTTTATTGTTGAGATTTAAACATTAATGCGTAATGTTTTACCTAAAGTATTTACGTAAGAGAGTGTTTCTTACCAAAACTCTTAATTTGTGTATTATCTATAGCATTACTTACCTATCAAATCGAATGGATGTTAATGAAATAATATAGATTATAGATAGAAGTACGTACATATCTAAATATAGCACTCAAGCATTCAGTGGCCGATAGGGGTTAAATAATACAAAGCAAATAAGTTGGGGTGTGTTAAAAGTGAGGGAGGAAACACAGGAATGTAGCCCAAGAAAGAAAAAAAAGCAGGTTTATGTATGGATTTGTATTTTGAAAAAATATAAAAGAAAAAAAAAGAAGGAAAATTGAAGCCTATTTTGGTAAACATCTCAATGAACACAGCTATATACGTATACATAATTACATATATATAAATAATGAAAAATATACTTAATGCTGAAAGCATTTTTTTTTATAAATTATTTTGGCTCAAACGTGACTTCCTTGGGTACATACGTATGATAGACACGTTGTAATAAAATATATAAGCCATAATCAGAAATTTCAATTTATAAAAAACACATCACACAAAGGTAGTGATTAGGTGTATTATTGTCACTACTCACCATTTTGAGATTCTTTCTTGCTGTCTTCACAAATCATCTTACAATGTTCAAGAACATGAATCTTTCGAACTTTATACAACACAACTGTGATTACATTCTTTTCTTGGTGTCCTGACAAGAAGCATCGTACTTTTTTCTCAAAGTTCTTGTTGTTCTTTTTTTCTTTTGCTTTTTCGTCTTGGAAGGGTATTGTACATCAGATATTTCTTCAAGCCTGAGACGTAAAGAACGAGGCATGTGATAGATACTCTCAGACTATCTGCGCAGATGACGTCTTCTCGCGTCACCTCTCAGATGCATCTCAATTCCCCGTAGAAAAACCATCTTAAAGAAGTTGCAAAATACATGTTTCGAATTATCTATATAAATAAACAAAATTGAAGTGTCTGTTTGTAATTTCAAATTAGCAGCTTTTTACTAAATGTATTTAAATGTATATACAGCACTTATATCAAAAAATCAATTTTTAAAATTTTTGTCTGTCTGTTTGTTCCGGCTAATCTCGGAAACGGCTGCTGCGATTTTAAAAATTCTTTCACTAGTGGAAAGCTACGTACATTATCAGCGAGTAACATAAGGTACATTTTATCTCCATGTTCCTACGGGAACGGAAACTATGCGGGTAAAACCGTTGAACTTTGCTTACTCCCACCAAGTTGGCGCGCAATTATGCATTTGATCAATAATGGAAATTTTAATAACGGAAATTTCTCACATCTATAACACAGTGAATTGAAACACAGTGTAATTTAGCATCTTTACAAAAAGCAATTTTTAAATGGTTTTTTATTAAACATTTAACGTTTATTACGTTACGTTTGTTAAATGTCAAACTCAAACTTTGAGAAATATCGCCAAGTTGGCTAAGAAGTTCTTTATTCCGACAATCCCAGATATTTTAATGCAAATTTTCTACCACATTTTAAAGAGGGAAACGAAATAAAGATTTAGCGAATTGCGCGCGTGATATTGAAAATTTTATGGTATTGCTAATCCTTAAACCTTTTGGAAAAGTACAAAGACTAAATGGCGGAAGATATTTTGCAGCAAATACAAGCAAATATGCCTTTCAATCAACACATCTACAACGAAACGCAATAAAGGTTTTCAAAATGGTTGGGAAAAAGCTACATGATTTTGGAATGATTATTCCTAGACATGTCAACGGAAATGGCTTCGATAATGAAATCACTTGAGAATTAAACTGCGATTTTATAGCATTGCAACATCAAGTAACAGAATTTATCCCTCAATTAACTCCAGAACAAAGTCACATTTTCCCCAACAAGTGTTACGCAAAATAGAATCCAGCAGTGGTGCACTCTTTTTTCGCGACGCCCCTAGATGAACCGGAAAAACGTTTTTGCTTAACTTATTATTAATGACCATCAGAAAAACTCAGAAGATATAGCAGTTGCTATGGCTTCTTCGGGTATAGCCGCGACTTAACTGACCAACGGTCGTACTGCACATTCCGTTTTAAAATTATCGCTTAATCTTGCATTTGGGGATTCACTCATTTGAAATTTCAGGAAAAATAGCTCTCAAGCAGGATGCTTCCATAATGCAAGCTTTTAATGTGGGATGAAAGTACAATGTCTCACAAGAAATCTATGGAAGCGTTAAATCGGACTCTTTAGGATTTACGAGATAGTACAGATATTATAGGAGGAATGGTACTTTATTATATATTGGCTGGTGAATTTTCAAAAACTCCCCCTGTAATCCTGTCGCAGATGAAATCATTCTCTATTAAATCATCAAGCTTATGGGCAAAATTTGAAAAATTAGTCTGAAAACGAATATGAGAGTGTATCTTCATAATGACGTAGATTTGGTACATTATGCAGAGACGCAATTGAAAATCGGTTATGGATGTTTGGACGCAAATGCTGGAGGTTATATTTTACTTCCAAAGAATTTTGTAATGTTGAAAAGAAAATGATGTAAATCTTATTGCTCAAATTTACTCGGGCTTGCAACAAAATTTAAATTGGGATCAGTGGTTGCGCGCAAGATCAATATTGGCGCCTAACAATGACATTGTCCATAAAATCAACATTGAAAATTTAAACGACGTGCGGGGGAGGGGGGAAATGAAGAAATACTTATCAATGAATGCAATCATGGATAAAGAACAAAGTACTTCATATCCCACGGAGTTCTAAAATTCACTTGAAGTTTCGGGTGTACCCTCACATAAACTTCAATTAAAATTAAATGTACCAGTTATGCAAAATCTCGATGCTCCTCGACTATGTAAAGGAACGAGGCTTTGGATCACAAAACTGATGCAGAATATACTTGGTGCCAATATTTTAACATATGTCATGAAAAGGGATAGTGTTATTATACTTCGAATTCCAAGTATCTCCACTGACCTACCGTTTCAACTCAAACGATTTCAATATCCCCAGTTTTAATGTTGCTATTAACAAAGCTAACATTTCAGGTAGCAGGGGCTCATTTGGAAAAACAATGTTTTTCCCATGGCCAACTATATGTAGCCTGATCGGTGTGTCCAATGCTGAAATCTTCACATATTTGCAACTGACGGAAGGTCATATAATATGGTATACAGTTCTGTTTTGAGCTCTTTTAAAGAGAAATTATATATTAAACGTAGATACTTTCGATTTTAAAAATTTTAATAGCTTAAGTTATTGAATTTCTGTTGTTAATTATTATAATAAATTACATTTTCAGTTTTTTTAAACTAAGCTCAATTTTAGAATTTAAAAATTTATTGGTTCCAGTCAAGCAATATAAAACTACTGTATTATATTACTTACTTTTTAATGATAATGATTACGACTTTGACAGTAATTTAAAGACATCAACGCAAGCGTAGCTGCGGGTAAAAGCTAGTTTTAGTATAAAACTGAAAACCTACAGTCTATGTTATGCAAAAACATGAAACTGAACGAAAAAACAGAAATACAATAATTACGTTGTTGGGCACGCAGCATCTATCAGATTCAATGGCCCCTCCTACCCAGCTTCGCTCTTAGCATTGAACCCTAAGATGAGTGACGAAAGATAGATAGAAGAAGGAGAGGCATGTTCCCGCTCACTATATGATTAGTTATAATTATGAATCTCTGTAATGATTTATTTTCCCTTTACCTTTGCAGCTTGGTAACTTCAGGTAAAATAAAAATAATGATTTTTCACGTTTCCATCTGTTTTTCATGCATATATAAGCAAACAAATTCTCTTAAATTTAAACATTTTCTTGGACAGCGAATAAACTTAATCGAAAAAAATTAATTATAATTTTCTTGTACTAAAAATAAACAAATCACACAATATATTTGTTATGACATTGAACAATGTAAAACCATTAAACATGGATAAAGTGAATGCTTAAAAAAAGTAAGGCTAAGTGATGCAGGGAAAATACGCAGAAATCATAAAAATGAAAATGAAAATTTTTTTGGCACAAAAGGGAAAAGTAATAAAGCAATGTGGGAAAAAATAGAAAGTTCCCCAATGCTACTGTAAAAAAATCTGGTTGCACGCAAAGCAAGATCCATTACGATTCCTTTGACACGTTCATTTAATTAAAACCCATTCGGAATTTTTAAAAGTCATTTATCTTTTTCTCGTCACTTTGCAGCAGCTTTCCTGTTCATGTCATGTATTACTAAAACAACGTTTTTCCATTGGTGCACTGTGATTAATTAGTAAGTATGACACAAAATTTTTTAAAAATCAGCTAACACGATTACTATTTTTAACAATTACTACAATTTTAAAAATACTTCAAGAAATCACAGATTTTTTTTTAAAAAAAATGTTCGGTATTTAGGAATTTTCGCAACCGTATTGGTGCCATTATATGAGATGAAGCACATGGGTGACAATTCAGCGCATACGACACGTGCAAAATCGGGGTTACCAACTTGACGAGTTATTTTGAAAGTTCGCATTGGTTGCGATAGTACTTAAGTTCCATTTTTTTTCCTAAAATTTATTATCTAGGGTGAACGAGAAGTATGACTACACACTTTCAAATATTATTGCAAAAAAATCAAATATATAAAATATTCACTTAGAGCTGTTTGTTCCATAAAAAAAGTATCAACGTTTTTTACAACTCTGTATTGAATGATGTTAATCTGAACAACATTAGTCTATACGAGGTTTTGGTATTTACGGTATTTTCGTAACCTATTGGTGACATTATATGAAACGAATTCCATGATTGCCAATTCAGCGCTTACGAAACATGCGAAATTGGGGTTGCAAACTTGTCGAATTAGCTTGAACGTTGGCGACTGATGCTATGATACGTAAGTATCGAAATTATTAACCATGCTTTTTAAAGCATTGCAGGATCAACAATCTGAATATCCACCGTATTTCCACTAGTTGTTTCATCAGTGACATTTTTGAAGATTGCTTAACAATGCCTTTCACTTATCCCTACAAAAACAAATCCAAAGATGTTGTGTCTAGAGATCTGTGAGGGCATTGCATTGTACATCCTCTTTCTATCCATTGCCCACACAGTGAACTGTTGTCTTACTTCTAAACTCCAAGTGCAATGGAGCCCCATTTACGCTGTACATTATGTTGTACATCCGTTAGTGACGTTGAGCCTGGGTTCCATTCCCGGAGAAGGCATGGATGTTTGTAAATGTAGAGTACTTTCACGGCATGGGAGGGGGAGGGATGAGTGACCCCTTCCCATCTACAGGGTGTTATCCCTTAAAATTGGGGTGGAACTGAGCAAATCGCACTGTCACCTGCTTGGTTATGAAAGTTACGGCTAACGATAGGCGTAAGTGTAGCCCTTTGCAGTGATGAGTTTTGCAATTTTAAATTCGATAAATTGTGCTACAACTTGCGCTTTCTCTTGCGAGAAAGCCATTTTGAAAATTGTGGACTTTGTGCTATCGAGTTTGCCATTCATTAAACAGAAATTTTAATCTTTTCTGTACGGAGCATAAGTAATCGTAAGTGAAAATCTTTGTTTGTTAATTTTTAAATGTTTTTTGAAAGCTTAGTCATACTTTTCGGACACCCTACGCATTGTCTCAATGTTATAATAAGTAAAACATTTTAATATAATAAATGAATAAGTAAGTAAAATGTAAATGAGCTTGTCAAAATCAAATTTCGCAATCGATGAGCAAAAGAAAAAAAATGCTAAAATGTTTAGTCTCATTTTTTTTTTGAGTCAAATAAAATTGGGATTTTTGCTATGCAGACAAAAGAAAGCATTGTAATAATTAATTTAACAATTAAAAGTATGGTTGAAGAAAAGGTTTATTAGCGTTGTATTTGAATCTGCACTGAGGTTATTGACAGCAAAAAGTTTGAAACATTCGTTAAATGACAAGAATGACAAAAAAGTTAGCACCACACTCTCGAAACTTTCACATGATGTCAAAGTGATGACGTACAGAGCACACAGAAATGTTTTTGTTAGAATTAAGAATGAAAAAAAAAGAATAAAGTTCATTTAAAACACGTCAGATACCAAATTTTCCCGTTTTATCGTAATTGAACAGCGTGGGGAAGGATTACTTTGGAAGTATGAAACCAGCTCTTCATTCAAACAGAATTTTAAAAATTGGAACAGTGCATAACTAAAAGACATGTGTTTTAAATCTATGCTTACATAGAATTACGTATATAATTGCTTCGTAAGAGATATGTCGAACATTTTATTCTTTATTAAGAATTATTTTTTTTTACTTTTTAGTTCGATTCAGTATAAAAGCGTGTTTTTTAGTTTTTTTCAAACTATAATTTTTTTTTCATTTTTTTAGTTCGAACTACAAAAAAAGCGTGTTTTTTAGTTTTTTAAACTATCATTTATTCATTGTTAACTTTATCCTTGAGTTTGATAGTTGAAGCTAGAATTACGTGGCTGTAGAATTAGTCTTTCTCTTCAATGGATATTAATTAACGGATCTGAAGTGTATTTATTCTCTCTGTTTACGAGGCCTTGGATGAGTCTCGTATCGAAAAATTAGATTCCGTCTCTTTTGAACAGGTCAAACAAATAAAAGTGTGTAAAGAAGAAAAAATTCGAATTAAAAAATTTTATAGTGTACCATGTTTTTATAATGGACTAAAAATTATACAATTTCTCCTTTTCGTTTTTGTTTTCTTTTTACACATTTCCATGCATTGCCATCGATTTCTGAGCTATGGTCCAAATTTCAAGTCTCTAGCTCCTCGGAAAGTCACACAGTTTAAAATCAATTACAAAATTCCACCCGGACAGACATTAAAGAAAGCGAGTTAATAAAAACATGGTAATATGAAGTGTCAATCGTTTCTTCACCTTTTAAATGTGTTCCTTTCATGTTAATCCGTATCATCACTTCTAAACGTATTGCTTTATAAAAATAAAAATATTTAGCAGTTAGAACTCAAATTATTTTTTTCGCATGCACAAGCTTTTTTTTTTATTTTCATTTTCAGAAAAATGTTTATATTATGGTTAGAAATTGCTAACACACACCCACCCTCCAATTTCTCAGATACAGAACACTTTTTTTTATTGCTATTAACCGCAAGTGTATTTTATGCTTGCATAAAATTAGCTTTAAATTTTCAAAACACTCGCTATAGGGTTACACCTTATTCTTTTAGTCGCTATATCTGAAATAAGTCGCCAAATCTGGAAATGATGTATGGAATTAGTCGCCATATCTGGAAATGGTACATGGAACAAGTCGCCAAATTTAAAAATGATACATGCAATAAGTCGCCAAATCTGGAAGTAGTATCTGGAATTGTCGCCAAGTCTGATTATCCTTATTCCTGACGATCCTGAAAAGGACAATGGAACAAAATTATGAAATTATTATATTGTCATCGGTCCTTGACAAGTGTGCGAAATTTCGCATGAATCCGATCTTTTTAAGTTGGTAAAAATCGAGTTCTAAGATTTCATTACATGCAAATGAAACTTATAAAAGCGTGTTAATAAAAATGATGTGTATTCTCAGCTTTTTTTCCAATGCGGCTGAGGATTGGTATTTTCACCAATGGCAGACCTAGTACATTCCCCAGAAGCTGGTATCAGTTTTTACTGCGGCACCATATTTCCAAAACCAATTGCCGCAAGTAATTTTGATGCCCGATTTCCTCTCCAGAGAGAGGCACATGAGCACTGACGATGATAACTTGTGCCATGAATTTAATTTTGTTTAGAGCACCCAAGCCAAACAGGCACTCAAGAGTTTTTTACATGCCGCATAGTCATACGACAGGGAAGTTATCGATTTTCTGCTTAATGAAAATTCACCGACTTCGCAGGGCTTAAACCCGCCACTCTGCAGGGTTTCAAAAGACTAGCGACAAATTAATTAAGCCACCCAGTTAGTGTATTCACACACACACACACAGTTCTTGTTCTTATCCCAATTTTAAAAAGTATATATGTCCTAGAATGATAATCATCAGATACTAATAATTGAATAATATTTTCACTTAATACATCAAAAAAAAGAAGAGTTATAGATGCATGATTATTAGTACTATTTTTCATTTTATTTCTTTTTTAAAATATGTATTATATATTTGATCATTTGAATGCGTGTTATTTAGAAACATATTTTTAACATGTGTTAAGATGATAAGTTTTAAGGTATCTGTCTACGTTCTGAACTATGGTTTTTAAAACATCTAAATAAATAAATATTTTGGTATGCACTGGCACATGAACTATAACATATAGGTTAAAATCATTTAAGAGCATTTTTATAACAAAAAATATTATTTAAACTCAAGTTTTTGGTTAAAAATAAAGAAAAATGACAATTTTTAAGGGGTCTAAGGGGTGTTAAAAATTTTTTTTTCGAATTTTCGAAAAAAATATATCTTGTTCTTCATTTTTTTCTGAACATTTTGATACTAACCACGTGACAATACTCTAAAAACTTCGAAAGTTATTCAAAAAATTGCAAACAGCAATTTAGTCATAACAACTTTTAAATGGACACATGCCACGCCCATTTATTTTTAAATTCATGCATACCATTTATTTTTTTGTTTTTAATAAGCCTCATGAAATATTTTAAGCACTTGAGTTGATCAGAAGGAAGCCTGCAACTCAACACATTCATTCTGCTGTGTTTTGATTCTCTTGTGTTTACTTTAGTACACGTTTTTTTAAAACGCTTATCTAAAGCGAAGATTTTTGTTGTTTTATTTTGAAAAAATCGTTGGGCAATGTGCCCCAGGAAAAGATTAAAGGAATAAATATTTAAAGGTAAGTGACTCTAATGTTACAGATATTAAACATACGAAGAAGTGTGTAGAAATGAAAAGTACAAGTAAGTGTGCCGAAATGAAAAATGCTTCTAGTAAAAAACTTTCAGGAATTCTGACTTCATTAAAGTCAAATCTTGTTAAGGTAAGTGAAAACTTCAAAGAATATCGTATTTTTTTATTTTATTTAAACCTTTAGCTCTATTTTGTCAGTATCATGCTGTTTAAAATGTCATAAACCATTAACAATTAATGAAAAATCCACTCGTGGTTTATGTTCGAATTTTGAAATACATTGTAAAAAATGTGGGAGCATTTGTACTTTTTCAAGCTGTGAAAACATTGGGAATAAAAATAATGCTCCAGAAATTAACAGAAGATCTATTTTAGCAATGGGATGCATAGGTCAAGGTTTAGAGTCATTAAAAACCTTTTGTTATGTAATGAGTCTTCCTAATCCTGTTGAACAAAAATCATATGATGTTATTAATAATAAACTTTCACTTGTTATGAAGGAAGTCGCCGAAGAAAGCATGAACAGGGCAGCTGTCGAAGAAAATTCTTCGTTACCTGATAACATTTTAACGGTAAGTGGTGATGGGACCTGGAAGACGAGAGGACATTCATCGTTGATTGGAGTATGTACTCTAATAGGGAGCGAAACAGGTAAGGTTTTGGATCGGGAAGTGTTGTCCTCATTTTGCAAATGAAGCGACAGTTATAAAGGGGTAAAGTTTGGTATCAAGTACAATAAATTGCAAAGAGGCATAAGATTTCATGTAGAAAAAATTATTCTGGCTCTGCTGGTAAGATGGAGGTTGACGGGATGTTGAGGATTTTTAATCGATCAGAAAAGCTTCACGACCTGAAATATTGGAACTACATAGTAGATGGCGACACAAAAACATTCAATGCCCTTTCTGAAAACAATCCATACGGCTATGACCATCTTATTCAGAAAATAGAATGTGTAGGCCATGTGCAAAAGAGAATGGGTACAAGACTTAGGAAGCTTAAATTAGTATATGGTAAGAAGAAATTATCTGATGGTAAAACTATAGGCGGTAAAGGTAGGTTAAATGATAGTTTAATTGATAAGCTTGCGCATTACTATGGTAATGCTATTCGATGCAATTCTACTAGTGTAAAGGAAATGCGGAAAGCCATTTGGGCTGTTCGGGGTCATTCTTGCAGCACCGATGATGAACCGATGCACTGATTTTGTCCTACAAATCCAAATACATAGTGTAAGTATAATGCCGCAATTAATAATAATTTACAAAATTATAAACACAAACCCTCAGTTGCGAAAGCTGTTCGAGATGTAATTAAGCCTGTATTTGCAGACTTATCTCATCTGGCACTCCTGAAGAATGCTTAGGAGGTAAGACACAGAATCCTAATGAAAGTTTAAATTCATTAATCTGGAAGTTTTGTCCGATGACGATTGATTCTATCCTTCAGATTGCAGAGATTGCTGCAAATCTAGCAACCAGCATTTTTAATGATGGAAATCAAATACTTATTACTATTTTAGAGAAATTTGGCTTAAAAATTAACAAAAATGTTTGTGTGTTCCTGGCTGAACGTGACAATCGTCGAATCTTTACGTCAAGAAAGAGGAGCTCAACGTCATCGTTTGAATCTCGCAGAGATTAAAAAAATTAAAAGAGTACAGAAATTGAGCTGTTTGGGCAACAGGAAGGCATATCCTATGATCCTGGAGCATTTTAGCATGTAAGTTTTAAAATTTATTTTCTGAAATTCAATTTAAAACTTTAAAGCCTTTTTTCTCAGTTTGTGTTTTTTTCACTTACGCGCATTGCGTTTCAAAAACTATCATACTTTGATGCATAAAACTTTACAGAATTATAAACTCTATCATAATCTTTAAATCCTAGCTATTTATAGTATTACATATTTGTAATTTTTTGAAAAATTTAAAAAAAATAAATTTTTGAAAAAATTTAAAAATGTACTTTTTTTATTTTTTTAAAAATATTATTTTTTATTCTTTTTATATCTAATCGCTACCATCTAATAAGGATATATTTGACTTTATAAATCAACTTATTGCTAGTAATTAGAATTATTATTTCAGAAAATATCATGCGCGTCGGTAAAATTACTATTTGTTTCTTACAAAAATTTTCTTATATTTATGTGCTTATTATTTTTTAAATTATGATTATATTTTAGACATTTTATACTTTTTTGAAGCTTTATTCTTTTATAAAATGTGTAAAAGAATCAAATTATTTCATTTTAACCTCAAAGAATTATTTCTAGTCGAAATTGTTCATATTTTGTGCTCTCGAAACATTTTTAACACCCCTGAGACC
>BMAO01005626.1:0-44130 GCA_019973975.1 Trichonephila clavata | reverse complement strand
AATTTTAAAGCTCAAGCTAGGAGAAAAAGAGTCGTGTGTTCAACCAAATGGAAAACGATTTTATTGAAGAGTTTGAATTCAATCACCTGAATCTCTCAAAATCATAAAAATTTAAGATATTTTTACCTTCCGCTGCAATTTCTATCGAAAGAAAACCCTTTATAAATATCCACAAAATGCCAATGAATTTGTGCAAAGAAGAACTCCCAATTCAAGCAAAGTATTTAAATATTTACAACTTTTATTTGCCTTGCTACTAGAATCATACAAAATTCTGATTCAAGTCTTTTCCTTTTAAAATGTTTTCGAGAAATCAAGGTATTACAAACATTAGAGAATTGACTTTCTAATGGTATATGAACAAATCTCTAGCTTCTGTTGATCTGTGTATAAACAAGCTCCAAAATAAATTTTTCAATCACCCATGTTTCCCTAATATTTTGAATAATATGGACACAATTGTCGAAAGTATGGTAGGTTGGTCATAAAAAAAGAGAAGAGCAAATGTCACTTCTACATACACTTTTTCCAAAAAGAAATACATTTTTACAAAAATTACTTGTTTGGAAAATGATAAAAAGTAAAATGAAACCTTTGTTATTGAACAAATTGTAACACAAGAAGATGTCCATGTTTTTTACCTACAAATTAAAAATAATTAAATGGTGAAAATCACAAATAAATTATTAAATTAACTTATATATTATCACACACTTGAAGAAAAAAACTTTTAATATGAGGACTTGCACTTTTATCCCACGATGCATTCATTACAGTAGAAGGAGTCACCTTCTAACTTCTCATGGAATCAGGAAGAACAATCACCAAATTACTGTGCCCATCCCTCTTCTTGATTTTCATCATAATAGTTAGCACCACAAACAGGATAAATGCCGCCCATCCGGTATAGTGGTCAGTGAAGCTGACTGCGGTGCCGCAGGGACTGGGTTCGAATCCCGGAGAAGGCATGGATGTTTGTGTTGTAATCCTTTCTTCTGTCTGTGTTGTTTACCCCCGTGTTATACGTTCGGTGGTGCACGGGGTTTATAAATGTTAAAAAAAAAAAAAACAGGATAAATGAAAGATGTATGGTGTTGGCTGATACTTACTGTGGCTCTGCCTTTTGGTCCCTGCGACCACACCGTTAGCAATGATCTTCTTCGTAGAAACCAAACCTTTTGCACTTGTCAGCTCTCTTGCAATGTTCTTATGTCTTTAATATTTTTACAGATTGTTTTCAGTGTTAGAATTGAACTCAGTTTCCCCAAAAGTGATGCTGCGGACTGCGAGGGTTAAATAGGGACAATAGATGAGCCATATGCTGCTGTAAATTAGACTAAATCAGCATTTCTCAAACTACTGGGCACGCCCCTTAGAGGAGGGCGTGATAACCCTACGGGGGACGCAAGCATTTCAAAAATAAGATTTAAAAAATTATTAATTTACTGAAAAGGAGCAAAACAAAACACATTCTGACACATTTACACCGATATAATATTCTTACAATATTATTATCAGTAATGCCCATTGTATTGATAATTAACTTATCAATCCTGAGTTAAAAACAAGTTTGCTAATTACTGGTTCATGGGCTTGTCATATACAAAATTTTGTACAAAATTTAATACTTATCTTGATAATCTATACAGTTTATAATTAAAGTCGCATTGCAACTTCAGCGACATAGTACATTGTTATTAAACAGAGGGGGGGGGGCGATGAAATTTATGATTGAAAATTGGGTCTCAAATACTGAAAGCTCGAGAAGTACTGTACTAAGTTTTTAAGAGAATGAGGTTAATGGAAAGAAGATGAATTCAAAGGACATGTAGGACAAGAGGATGGTCTGGGATTTGGCTTGTGAAGTATTACTTCATCAAATTGCGGTACTGCCCGTATTATCCTTAATCTTACTGACCATATCTGCTCTAGTGACATTATTCAATAGTTGGCATTACTGCTGTCGAAGGAAGAAAGAACGAAACCAAATGCTCCCGCGAATGATTTTATGTAAAATAATTAATTTTCCGTGTACGTGTGTGAAATATTAAATAAGATAACTAAAATGAAACAACAATACCAATTTGAAATATCAAGTAGTTGTACTTTCATTAAAAATGGTCTGTTCGCTCTTCTGTTTGAACCATACAACAACACAAACAAATCATACAGTCTCTATGATGCTTGAGCATTAACAACTCCGCCGTGCGAATGAAGTAACTCAAAACCATTGCGAGAGTAATATCGGTTTTTGCCCATATTACCATTTTTTGCCAATTTTAGCCCATAAAATCCTAAATTTTTATCTTCATTAGCGCATTTTACCCGCAATATGAATTGTAATGTATCTGATTTAATGTTTTTATATTGTCTAGAAATTTCATTATTTTTATTTAGTTTATAACGTACACAAACTCATCGGGTTTTTTTTCAACCTCGTAATTAGAGTTTTATTTAATTAAGGGCCCTATACTTTCCTTCCATATCATTCTGCTGACTACCTTTTCACGATAAATTTCAGAGAATTAAAAAAAATGATTTATTGATTATCTTGAAAAAGTTTTGTTTTTCTAATTAGAGTTCCGCTAAATCTCCCATAACTTTTCCCCCAAATTGCACCCCCTAGATTGAAGAAGAATTCCTAATTAAACATACATTTTTTCACAATTATCAGTCAAGGAATTACTTTCATCCACTGCCTACAGCAATCATCCAAAACAATATTTAATAACTCTGTTTTAATTTAGCTTACTCTGTCATCATAAACAACGCTTCCAAATGAACCCCTACCAATTACAATTTTTTTTTTTGTACCTGCGTTATACGGATAGGCAAATCCCTTTTTTCTTTTATTTTCTACGAATCTAAGCATTAGAAGTGTTCAAGGATAAATTAGATATAAATTCCGTTACATAAGCTTCCAAGACATAACCCTTTGAACTTTTATCTTCATTATGTAATGTTAGCGAAACTATTGGGTTATCTCTTTTCTACACGTAAACAAAAATTGCTCATCTTTCACATCTCGGTATTTTAATCAACTGAGAGGCAATAAATTTTTTATTACAACCAGAATCTGAAATGACATAAAATAGGTTTATAATTGCACATGCTAACAATGGAAAGGTTTAATTTAATGTGTGTGTTAACTTTCAGGTTATTTTGATGATTTGAGTACACAAATTGCAATTTTTTTTTCTCGCTAAAATCAAATTTTCAATGCGAAATAAAACATATTTAGCAGTAACAATTTAATATTTTGAATTGCATGCTTAAAAATTCGGGGTCTCGGGGTGTTAACTTTTTCTAGAGGGCTGAAAATATAAACAATATTCAAATACATATAAATCTTTTAAATTAAAATTAAATAATTCGAATATTTTACACATTATTTATAAAGGAATTTGGCTTCAGAAAAGTGTAAAATGTTTAAAATCTAATCATAATTTAAAAAATTATAAGCATATGAAAATAAGGAATTTTTTATAAGAAATATTAATTTTTACTGCGCGCATGCTATTTTCAAAAGTATTAGCTTTAATTACTAGCAATAAGTTGATTTATAAAGTTAAATGTATCCTTATTACACCGTAGTAAATTTAAATAAATAGAATAATAAATTATATTTTTTTAAAAATAAAAAAATTATATTTTCAAATTTTTTAAAATTTCAATATTTTTCAAATGTATTTTGAAATACAAAAGGCATATTATTCTTAATTTACTAGGGCTTGAAGTGTATGATACATTTTATAATTCGTTAAAGTTTTATGCATCAAAGACAACTATTTAAGAAAATAGCTTGCGCGCAGTAAAACTTAATTAATATTTCTTATAAAAAATTTCTTATTTTCATATGCTTATAATTTTTAAAATTGTGATTATATTTTAAACATTTACACTTTTCTGAAGCCTCATTCCTTTATAAATAATGTGTAAAAGATTCGAATTATTTAATTTTAATTTAAAATAGTTATGTATGTATTTGAATATTGTTTATATTTTCAGCTCTCCAGAAAAAGTTAACACCACTGAGACCCCTTAAGGTTTTGTAATAACTGCATATCCGCTTAAGATAGCTGTCACGCCGCGTGGCAAGGTTAAAGTTCGTTTATAGTGGAGCATTATTTTCTGAAACAATCAATTAATAAAATAAATAAAAAAGTGTGTGAAAACCTATTATTAGTTAAGTTTTGTGTGATATAACTGGAAGCACTTTTCCAAGCACAAACTAACAATGTAACACAAACTAACTAACATCATTACACCAGGATTGAGTTTCCTGCCTTATCTTTTTTCCATATTTGAATTCTTTATTGAACAATTAACATTGCACTATGCTGTACACTGATGTTTCGCAAAAGTAGAAGGAATAGAGGATATAAAAAGTCGCTTAGTAATACGGACAGGGTTATCTACTGTAGGTGGTCTAACAGATATCTGTTATTCAAAAGCCGTATCATCATATTTACGTAAAAATTCTTCCACAACTTCTATTTGAAATTCTACGAATGTAATACGTTTCTCCCACTCACAATTACATTTTTAATACCCTTTTATTAGCTTCACTTGTATATAACGAAATCTTTGAACTCACTTTTTCCCCACTTTAAAAGATCAGATTACTTCGACATTTTTCTCACTTGTCCAGGACCGATGACAATACAATAATTTAATAATTTTGTTCCATTGTCCTGATCTGGATTATCAGGATTAACAATTTCCCATTTTCAGATTCCATCCCGCATTTGGCGACTAAAAGATTAAGTTACAACTTAGTTCATTTAACTATAAAAGGATGTTTTTTAAATTTTTTAAGCTGTAACTTATAAAAGCAAAAATTAGTTAAAGCCTTGCCTATAGTACAAGTAAGAATATTTTTTTTTGTAATATTTTTCTGGCGTTTGTGGATTGTTGGATGAAAAGATATTTCCTGGTCAGAATGATCTATACCGCCCATAGTTAGATTGTGGTCAATAATAATCTTTGGCTTGAATATATCTACCTTTTTTTTTATTTTTGAGATTGTGATCTTGGAAGTTTTATAATACTTCTGATCACATTCTATCTAATGAATGTCGGGCCCATGATATAATATCGGTTATTACAGTTAAAATGTTAAAATTAATATGGTTAATTATATATAATGTATTAAAGGTTAATAAATAGATTAAATATATAGTTTTTCAACATTTGTATCTGATCCGATTGTGAATTATTCAAAACAACTTCACTTTACATTTGTTTTTCAAATCATCGCCCTCAGAGATTATCGATTTTCAATTCCTACTATTATTTTTATTTTTCAATTCCTACTATTACTTCACTCTCTCCCTATATATATATATAGAGAGAGAGAGAGAGAGTTCCAAGACCTTGCATAGATAATCCAGAAGTTTCAGAATTATCCAATTTTTTGTCTTCTTTGGTTGTTCGGCTGCTATGCACCAATGTTTCAGGTGGTTCATGTAAAATCAGAAAAATCTCATTTTCAAAACACAACACATTTATTAAACACAAAACAAGATAATAAATACGATGAAAATAGTTTAACACAAAAGTGAGGGGACTGGAATATTTTTCCGTGTTAAAGAAATCGTTTATTCTACAAAGTTAAGTTTATCAGAGTATACATTTAATTTACATAGGTATCTTTATACGCATGTATTTAATAAATAATAATGAAACAAAAACATTCACGTGAATTTAATGCAATGCAATGCAAAATTTTCTAGTTATTTGAAAAACAAGAGATGTATTAAGCTTTTGGAAAATAATCTATCTTTCTTTGCATTGTTTTTTTTTAGTATCAAATTGTCAACAAATCGTTCGATGTTGTCCATTTTGTAATTCATTTCACCATTGGAATGTGCGTCCAAATAATTGTGCATACTTTTTAAGAAATTCCTAATTTGGGATGACGTGGGAACAGGAGCTGCATTATTCATTTCATTTTCGTCGTCGTAATCTGCACCAACGATATTCTTTGAACTTTGATCAAACTCCAAAATATCTTTGTGTGCCATAATTGAGGCTGTACGCACGTTATCATCATCTATAGCAATGAATTCTTCTGATGCTGCAGTAGAACAGTCCAATAATACAGAAAGCTTTCTCAAAAATTTCATTAAGTGAAGGGAAATCATTTCGCGTTAAGAGAAAAAATAAGCATGAAAATTACTTAGTAGTTTTCAGAGACCGTTGTATTATTTCACGTTAACCGATATTCTCAAACTTTCAATATTTGTGACCCAATGTTCAATCCTAATTTTCATCGCACCTACCCCCCTTCATACAATAACAATATATTGAGTTCAATAATACTAAACTTTGAAGCTAAAACTACAATAACAGTTTCCTTTCAAAAGTGCCACCGATTAATAGAAATGTCTCGCTCTGCCAAAGAGTTCATTTTCCCCCGACATACATATGAATCTTTCGGAAATATAAATTTTCCTCTACACTGTTACCCATAAAATTATTCTGAAGGCCTTCGAATGCAATAAAAGGACCTTTCAGTGGTTTCGGAGGATTTACTTATTTATTCCTTATCCCCCCCCCCAATACATCACATACGCATGCCTGCATGGAAAATGGTGGCATTGGGAAGTGAATCGCGTAACTTTTTATCCGCAGTTAAAGGGATTAATTATAGACCGTACAAATAATTAAGATAAGAGTTAATTTGTGCATATAATTTTATATATGACAAGCCCATGGTGTCAATGTTAATTATTAAACTTGTTCTTAACTTAGCATTGCTAAGTTAATTATAAAACACATTTACAGTACAGATACATTTACAAGTGATTTTTTATGTGTAAATGTGCATTTATTTCTTATTATATCAAAATGTATTTGTATTTTTCAGTAAATTAATAATTTTTTAAATAGTATTTTGTGTTCAACTTTTCAATATGCTCGTGCCCCCCTTTGTAGAGTTATCCCGCCTACTAGGGGGGTGCACCCCACAATTTGAAAAACGCTGTCTTAACCGTTTTCACACATTAAACGTATTTCACTGTCTACATAATATTAATTAAAAGGCTAATGGCTTTCCTTTATCTATCAGTCCAACAGTCAATTAGTAATAAATTAGTCCAAATCAATCTATTTATCTATAGAATTATTGCGTTTCTCGCTTTCCACACATATATTTTCTGACCTTCTTTCGCTTGCCCCTCTCCTGGTGATAAACAAACAGCTCTGTTTTATTGTCCAGCGCACTCCTCCGGCAATAACGTAGAAAACCGTAAAACAGATGCCAAGTACCAGGAGTCAAGTTAGTGCTTACTTCGTAGTGATCAGTCAATGGTTTTTTTTCTTTACTAGCCAAGAAAAAGGATTTTCCTTTCGTCACAACATAAAGGTGTCACCCGACTTTGTTTGAAATAAATGTTATACAACACGTGTTGATGCCCATGTAGAGATGTACTTCTGCATTGTCGCAACACTGTTCAATCACTATATGTGATTGAACAGTATATACTATTACTATATATTAGAACAGGTACTATACATATAGTTCTTTTAATACAGGTACTATCCATCAATAACAATGTAAAATATAATATGTAACCTGTATCAGAAATGTATGGAATTATCAAAGTATTGTTAGAGGCAACTCCCAATGTTATATGCGTAAACCTTTAGTTACACGAGACACATCGAGGCGGTAATCCATTTCCGCCCAAACGTTTGTTGGTGTATCTGAATCACGTCCATCGACAGCAGCCAGATATGCTGTTTCAGCTCCACTGAGTCAACAGAAAGGCGAAGGACGAATATTTTGTCGCTTACATAGAAATCCATATGTAAATAACAGAAAATAAATAAACGTTGAGGAAGCCGAGTTAATACCTCAAAGGAACTACAAGTTCTCCAGGTGAATGAAACATAACATTTTTCCCTTTGAAATTTACATTAAACCTTAGCATTACGAAAATCTTACTAATGTAAACACAAAATATCTATCGTAAACTTTTTTGAATAACATTGCCATTGCCTTTCTCAAACTGTAGGGCACGTCCCCCTGGGGAGGGGGGCTTGTGAGCATATTGAAAAGTCGTAAGCAAAAGATTATTTTTAAAAAATTATTCATTTACTGAAAGTAACCAAACAAAATACATTCTGACAAAGTAAAACACATAGTTAAGCTGGTATAATAAATTTAGAAATGTATCAGTACTGCACAATGTATTTCATACTTAATTTAACAATAGGCTAAGTATTGTAGGGCTAAGTATTGTAAGCTCATGGTATAATAAAAGTCGTAAGCCCTAAATAAGCCCATGGTATAATACTTATACCATGGGCTTGTCATATATAAAATTATATATAAAAATTAACACTTATCTTGATCATTTGTACGGTTTATAATTAATTCCTTAACTGCCGATAAAAAGTTACGCGATTCACTCCCTAATGCCAGACGCCATTTTCCACGTAGGCACGCGTATGTGATGTATTGGGGGGGGGCAGAGGTTAAGAAAAAGAATAAATAAGCAAATCCTCTGAAATAAGTAAATACTTCAAAAATACTGTCAATGTCTTTTTTTTATTTAATTTGAAAGCTGTCAGAATAATTAGATGGACAGAAAAGATCATACTTCGGAAAGACGTATGTAGACATCCGAAGCACAATTAGCGCTTTGGATGAGCGAGACTCTTATATACGCCGGTGTCACTTAAGAGATTAAAGCCGTATTGTAGCTTCAGCGTCAAAGTATAGTATTACTGAATTCAATACATTGTTATTGCATGGAAGGGGGGATGAAAATGATTATTGAATATTGGGTCGCAATTATTGAAAGTTTGAGAAGCACTGCCATACACAGAAAAGAAAAAGTAATATATAAATAGAAATTGTAGAAGTAGTAGTTACATTTAAATATTGATATTAATTATATTACATTCTCTTAACATCCAGAGTGTTAAGTCAGAACTTCTGAGTGCCCATTGGGTGAATGACGTAGTCCTCTGCTCCTCTGGTCCATCGGTGAGTGAGACGTTCATCGAGTCAATACTGTCGAGATCATTGTGGTGGTACACCATCCACACAATTTGAGAATGAAGTTGTCAATGTCATCCTTCTACTGCAGCATCAGACAGAGTTAACATGTTCAAAAAAGTGACTTCCATGAAAATTTGCTCGTGAAACAAGATGGAGCCAAACACTTTCTTTCTAGATACGGCACAGAACACATTTATCTTAGGGCAGCATTTCTCAAACTGTGGGCGCGCCTGCCTAGGGGTCGCGATAATTTTTCCAGGGGGCGTGAGGATATTGAAAAGTTAAAAATAAATGATTATTTAAAAATATATTAATTTATTGAAAGTAAGCAAAAGAGAGAGAATACATTTTGATATAATAAATAAAATACATAATATAATAAAAAAAAAAAAAAACTAACAAAAACTAAAAAAAAATAGACATGCTTAATGGAGAAGAAGCTAAGAAGATTTTGCGAATTCGAATCGAACGTATAACATATAAGTAACTTTCCATTTTTAAACTACTCGACGTACAATCTTGAATTTAGGTAAACAGATTCCTTTTATAGAGTAGAGATCCCCAGCCAAATGAGTTCGGTGGAAATTGACCCCCAAGTGGCGTTGCGGGGGCTTAGGGCCGTTATAGATAATTATTTCCATTTTTAAGCTATGAAACGCAAAGTCTTTGTATTTGATAAATATATTCCTTTTATAGAGTAGATATAAGCTACAAGATGGGTTTGGGGAAAATAGCCCCCAAGTGGCGTTGCGGGGGATTAAGGGGCGTGAGAGATAAATATTTTCGTTTTTAAACTACTTGACCTACCAGCTTAAAATTGGAAGGCATGTTTCTTTCATGGAGTAAATATCCGTTACAAAATGGGTTTTAGGAAAATTGACCCCCAAGGGGTGTTGCGGGGGATAAAGGGAGATATAAATAATTATCTATATATATAAAGGAAAAAAAGTGACTCACTCACTCACTGACTGACTAATCACGATATCTCCGAAACTATTCAACTTACAGACTTGAAATTTGGTAAACATGTTCCTTTCATGGAGTAGAGATCCACTAAGAGCGGATTTTGCGAAATTCGAAACGCAAGGGGCGTTACGGTGGGTTGAGGGGCGTTATAAGTAATTGTTTCCATTTTTAAACTACTCAACGCACAATCTTGAAATTGGGCAAGCAGAATTCTTTCATAGAGTAGAGAACCGCTCCAAAATGAGTTTGGTGAAAATCGACCCCCAAGTGACATTGCGGGGGCTTAGGGGGCGTTACAGATAATTATTTCCACTTTTAAAATATTAGACGCACAGTCTTTAAATTTGATAAATAGATTCCGTTGATAGAGTAGAGATCAGATACAAGATGGTTTTTTGGGGAAAGTAACCCCCCAAGTGGCGTTGCGGGGAGAGGAGGGTTAAGGACGTAATAGATAAATATTTCGTTTTTAAACTACTTGACCAACCTTCTTGAAAATTGGTAGACATGTTTCTTTCATGGAGTAAATATCCACTACAAAATGGGTTTTGGGAAAAATGACCCCAAGGGTGTTGCAGGGGTTAAGGGAGATATAAATAATTATTCCGATTCTATAGACGCACAGTGTTGAAATTTGGCAAGCAGATTCCTCTCATAGAATAGAGATATGCACAAAATGGTTTCGTGAAAATCGACCCCCAAGTGCGTGAGGAACGTAAGGGCGCATATTTTCAATACAATCGAATTCTAATGCTAGACTTAAATATCAAAAATTATACATATATAAAAAAAAAAATTAAAAAATCATGAAATACCAGCGAAGCGGGCGGGTAATATCTAGTATGCTTATAAAATACTTATAAATGTTACTGACACTGATATAATATACTTATTAATGTTACTGACACTGATATAATATACTTATTAATGTTACTGAGACCTATATAGTATACTTATAAATGTATCAGTACGACACAATGTATTTCATCTCTCAGTAATCCATTAATACAAAGTTAATATAAGTTAATTTACCCATGGGCTTGTGGTATACAAAATTATATACAAAATTTAATGATAATTTGTACAGTTCATAATTAAAGTCGTATTATATCTTTAGCATCAAAGTACATTATTATTGAATTCAATACATTGATATTGTATGGATTGGGGAGGGGTAGCGGGATGAAAATTATGATTGAAAATTGGGTCTCAAACACTGAAAGTTTGAGAAGCACTGTCTTAGGGAAATCTCACATATGTAGCACTGTGCCCCATTGCCTGCGTCACTTTCGTCAGGGATGATACATAAGAGGGAGTTAGATATACTTAAAGAGTATATCTAACTCACTGAAAGCTGAGGTGGTGCGTGTATTTAACTGTTCTGTTTCACAGCATCAGAAAAGTACATACTTTTTATGAATCACCTTGTATTTTTTTTTTTGTTTTACTTTAGTCAAACAATCGTAATTTTATCATTTCTTGTCTTTCTTAGGCTTGCGGTTCAATATTTATAACTTATCCTTCTTTGTTTAACCACCAATCAGAAGATTCTTTCAAAGCCTTTTCCCCTCTTTACGACTCTTTTGTCAATATTTTTTATTTTTACATCAAATACCTGAGAGAGTCGGAATTCTTTCTTCGGTTGAGTGAAAATCTCCTAACTATTCTTTGAGCCAAAATACTAATTCTCGTAACCTTAACTCAGGCAGCAAATGGTCTCTTGTGGTTTCCAATAAATACACTAAGATGGTCTACCCTAGTGGGGTCAACAAACTTTTGGAGAAATGAGCCAAGTTGTATGAAAAACTAGAAACTAAGGTATCAAAGAGACATTTACAGAAAGAGCCATATACGCACAAGCAGGAGGGGTAGAGGGGGGTTTCCAGCAGTAGTTGTGATCAACATTGTTATACTCCACTTAACATTTTCTTTTATAATATTTAAATAAACCTCACACACAAATAACATTTTTCGTTCCTTCAAAAACCAAGAACATTCGAAGATTTTATTTCTGTAACTTAGTGGAAGGACAATCAAATTTAAAGAACCATAATGTTAAAATTAAAATTCCAAGCATCGTGAAAAAATGTTCTTACGAATAATACAATTAGAACTTTATTCTGAAATTTCATGTTTACACCAGTGACGCAAACAAGAGGGGGGCACGGGTCCGACCCTCCCCCCCCCTCCATAACCCTTGATTTTTATCGACTGGTAATAATCCTTTATATATAGACCGTAAAATTTAATTAAAAATATTCGTTATTAACTATTATTAATTAATTTTAATTATTAATTCAATAATTTGCATTCAACTGCTTTTGTTCCTAAAATCGGCGAAATTTGAAGAATAGGCTTGGCGGCGTATTGAGGTATGATACGAGAATGGTGAACTTTCAACCCTGAACTCCCCCTCCCCTTGAACAAATTTTGTGTGCGCCACTGTCTTACACTAATAATTAAAACTGACTTAAGACTGTTCCTGGATACAACATTCTCACTTTTTATTAACCTTTAAACATGTTACAAAATACGGAATAAGTTTTTGTTACCTCTATAGGGAATTTATGTGCATCTCTTGCTCATATTCAAGAGTGTCTTGCCCTAGCTCATGTATGAAGAGGCGCAACGAAGAATACTAGCCACCCCCCCTGCAAAATCAGGTTTTCGAACCCAAGCCCAAGTACGTACATGATATCAGTCAGGCCTTGGGCCCCCTAGATCACCTGGGCTCCTCTGCAACGCGGGGATTTCGGGGGTTTACGTTAAGCCACTGCATGTATGCAAATAAGCATTCATTATTGTAAATCCCTATTCTATCAATTCTATTCATTCACTATTCTTCACTATTTTTGCCAATAAATTATATCTTTATAACTTTTATTATAATTAATTTTAATATTTTCACTGATTCTCAATACACTTTTCCAATAAAGAGAACAATTTAATAATACATCTTAAGCCACACCAATGTTTAATTTTAGACGCAAATAAGGAAATTCTTTTCAATAGATTTCCTTATTTGCGTCTAAAATCTATGAAGGATAAAGAGAAAAGAAAACAGTAATTTTTAGTAGAAATATAATTATTTTTTAATAATTCATATAACTAGAAGTCTAAAGAGCCACACCCATATATACAAAGAGCAGCGGTTTGCCGATCCCTATTCTAGTCTTTAATTTTTTTCTGCTAGCTTTAATACTTCAAAGCGTAATCTTTATTTTAAACAGTTACAGTAGAACTCCATTAAATTTTAATTAGAGTAATGATAAGGAAATAAAGGCTTTAATGAGATGGAATTTTTCTAGGACACCTTCTTTCCCACGACAATAGCAATGACAAAAGTTAATGCCGAGTTTTCTCAGTAAATTCTTTATTATATTTTAATTTCAAAATTTCCGCTTCACGTTTAATGAGCGTATTTATATTTAATAGATCAATGGTTGATGCCATCATCTGTTTTTCTTTAATGCCGAAATTCACATAAATACATACTTATTCTAAGTATATGTGAGTTACATATGCAATATAAAATTTAATAATTAGCAAACGATGTTTTAGCAGCAAAATTCTCCGAAAATATTTCAAAGCAACAAGAAAAAATATATTTATAGTTATATTTTCTTTAAAAAAATAATGTAGTTTTTTTTTTTAAATATTTAATTTATGGTTAACAAAAATTTTTAAAAAGTTAACGCCATATGGTTTTAACTGATGAAATAAACAAGAAAAATTGGTGGGGAAAAAAAGAAAATTAGAAATTGTGTGTGATGTCAGTTTTGACTTGAAACAATTGATTATATCTGCCATAAAATCCTGACGTCATATGTATTAAGACCATTGAACTTAACGTGCAGTGGTTCTAGTCCTAGATTTATCCCAAAGAGAAGAATCTTAACTCCTTTCGTATCACACGTGTATTACAATTCTTCTTTAAGATTGGGATTACACAACGCACTGTTGAAAGTGATTTCTTCATCTAGCTTTTTACTTTCCACCTCAATTGAAATGAACTCACCTGTCGAGGAAAGGAAGCAGCAGTTTTTTCGGAATGATCAATCAGCGTCACACAAACTTCAAACTTGGATGTAATTAAGTCAAACATCTATAATAGGACAATCAAGGATAACAATATATTGAGAATTGCCATTGTTTATTTTAAATTCATCTTATTGTTGGGATAATTTCTAGCATCCACAATTTAACGATTAATATGAATTATCTCTCTATATTTTATTTTTTTAAATGTAAAAGTATTTACATCAGTGCTTCTCAAACTTTCAATATTTGCGACCAAATATTCAATCATAATTTTCATCGACCCCCCTCCATATAAGCAACGATGTATTGAATTCAATAATTGAATATTGAATTTCCTCTTTCCCATCCCCTTTGATGCAAAAGCAACGATACGGTTTTAACTTCTTAAGTGCCGCCAGCGTACACATGCGTCTAACCCAATCGGTGGGTTAAATACCTTGGACGTATATATACGTCTTTCCGAAGTACGATCTTTTCTGTGCACTATCCATAAAATTATTCTGAAGGCTTTGTAATGCAATAAAAGGACCTTGACAGTGTTTGCGAAGGATTTATTTATCTCAGAGGATTTCCTTACTTATACCTTTTGCTCCCCCCCCTTTCCAATACGTCACATAAATGCGCCTGCGTGGAAAACGGAGACATTGGGGCGCGAATCACGCAATTTTTAATCGACAGTTAAGGGATAATTTATAAACTGTATAAATTATCAAGATAATTGCTATTTTTGTATATAATTTTATATTTGTGAAAAGTCCATGGGGTCATGATAATTATTAATTTTTTTCTTAATTTAGTATTGTTAAACTAATTATAAAAAAGTACATTGTGCATTACTGATACATTTATAAATGTATTATATCAGTATAAGTGTTAATTTTTTTATCATATCTAAATGTATTTTGTTTTATTACTTTCAGTAAATTAATAATTTTTTAAAATTAACTTTTGTATTCGGCTTTTCAATATGCTCGCGCCCCTCGTAGAGAGATCACGCCCCACAGTTTGAGAAACGCTGATTTACACAGTTCCTTTAAAAAACACAACTATGTTTTTTTTTCTTTTCAGCTTCATTCAAATTCTCAGATAATTTAACAAGATTACATCGTTATCAACTTCTTAGGGTTGGTTATAGGAACAGTGTTGTAGAAACAGAAGTACAATTAGCAACAGATCTCATAGCATTAAACTTCTTTAAAATGATGAGGCTGATATTTGAGTTGACACCCCCTCTTCTAACAACCACGCCAGTTGCAGGGCATTGAGCGTTGACAGATTTAACATATATGGTCTCCCCCTACACGGTGGGTTTTCAGTGACACTAGACTCAAACTCGCGACACTCCAGCCACGAGATCGGGACCATGGCATGTCATGAGTTAGAGCCCAGTACCACTAAAGACCCACCGTGTAGGTTGTGACGGGGCTATCCTCGTGAATTCAATACTAATCCTCTTGGGAAACTTTGGGGCCAGCATTTTTACTATTTCACAGCTGCATCGGGAAAAACACGAGATAGTTATATGTTAATTAGTTCGACTATATAAAATCTATATATAGATTTCGTAAATGTAAAGAGAAGGAGTTGCCAAGCTGCATGTAAGTATCGCCGGAGAATTACTTTACGAACTTAGCGCGCATTTGATAGAGATAATTTATAAAAGTAAAGTGTTAGATTAAAATCATTGAAGGAAATAGATTCAGTACCGACCTGAGGTTAGCAAGTATTCGTCTCCTTGTCCATTCTGATAGCTGAGATTACTTAGACGGGAATATTAGATTTGAATATTAGAATTGAATATTAGAATTGAGTGTTAGGATTAATCGAGGTATTAGGGAATCACTCCTAGGTTTCCACTTATAATTAAACTTGTGATTGTTTATGTGTTGTCAGTCCTGAATAAATAATTATTACGATGGCTTTTGTTGGTGATGATATGTTTCCTCCCACACTTAGAGACACGCCAGGTGGTGTGAACGGGGTCCAAAATAGGACTGAGTCACGACAAGGTTAGCGATGCACGTTAAATCTGTCAAGAGCTCAAACGTCCTCCCATTGATGTGGTGTGGTATTTAGGAGAGAGATGTGCCAGCTGCCAGCTCAGGTGTCGTCCTCATCTCTTGACCAATGTTCAAAATTACGAGGTCCGTCACTAAAAGCCCTCGTGTTTCTGAACAGTGCGACGTTAATATTCACCCCCTCTCTTTGTTTGATTTAGCTCCGTAGAAAAATATTAGACGTATATATATTTCTAATAGCATTATTTAAATAGAATTGTCCTTAAATTAATTTATGGCACTGAGAATCAGTTCTAAATTCTGAGAGTTATAACTTATCATATAGGAATACACTAATAATTCAATATGGGGCTGTATTCGTTTATATATTTAAATATAGTTATAACCATATAGTTAAGTATATTATATATTTAAATATATTTCATAGAATTGGCATTCTCGTTTCACAAATAATGCATTTAGTATTGTTATTAAATTTAATGCGTCTAGAACTCTCTCTGAAGTTGCATATAATTATATACACCATATGTAGGTAATGAAAGTTATAATCGTTGCTTTATATTAAAATTGAACACTTTAGACATGGGTGGGTGGACTTTTCCAGGGTACGGGGTACGTCTAATATTTTTAAGGTGTTGCGATTCTCCGACTGACGTAGGGGAGGCACTTCTGTATTAAAATCGTACGTGTTCTTTTCTTAACACTTGTTTTCGACACATTGTGCCCCTTTTTTAAAATATGACAGATTACTATTTTTTTCACAAAAACACAAGTAACGCAAATTGTCAAGTTGTATGCTTGAACAACTATGAAGGAGTTCTGGACCGTGGACCTGTTTAATACAGCGAGCAGAGAACATACATAAACTGATAACTCTGAGAAAGACATATATACTTGCAATTATTTGCTGCCGATTCCTGTGCCACAGCGAGACATGAGGTCAACTCAAAAACCCAATCTCGGGGATGAGCAAGGCTTGGGATGACGTTTCAATAGCCAATCCCGTGCAACCGTCGGAAGAGCTGATTCTCAACATTTATTCTCCTCTTCAGCCAGCGTGTGGGGAAAAATTCATTTCAATGGCTGACATCGTAGTGATCATTTTTTCCCCCTACAAAGCGGTAGTGAACTTGTTACGCGTCATAATTTGCTTTCAATGAAGGTACAAACATTTAAAATCTACACATTTATCGAATCATTTGTTTAAGTAAACGCAGTCGTCTCGATTGTGAAAAGCCGATTCTCCAATCTAGTTGACGTCGGTGCTCCATAAATATGTTTCTTTTAGTAAGTGCGTTTTAGGTCTTAATAAAGGCGGTCATCCTAAAATTACTTAGCGTTCCATCAGTCTATCGCGATCATTTAAATACCCATCTATGCCTTAGACTTCGTACAATTGTATATCCCGGTTAATATCAATATATGGTCGGTTACAAACAAGTATACCTATGATTTGCATTTCCGAAAATTGCCTGTTCCTTAAAAAATAGCACATCTTTCTCTTATCCCGAGTACTAATTATAATAACTTTACTTTTGAGTGTGTGCAGCAGTATAACTACCTTTTAACTCTCATTAGTAACACTAATATTATAAATCTTGAAATTCATTATGAGATACATAAGGAAAACAAATGTTTCTATGGGTTAAGAAGCCAATTTAAGTCCAAATCTCTTAATTTAAAACCAAAACTTAATTTAAACAAAACCTTAATTAGACCAATTGCTCTGTATAGCAGCGAGTGCTGGTCATTAAATAAATCAGAAAAAAAAGATAAACTGCTAGTTTTTGAAAGAAAAACACTCCGAAAAATCTTGGGTGCAGTTAAGCATAATGATGACTATAGAATACAGTATAATTATGAAATTTGCAGCACTTAAAGCACCGGATATTATCAGATATGTAAAGTCTAACCGCGTTAGATAACTAGGACAACTTTTTAGATATAATGATTTAAACCCTACTAAATTATTGACATTTTCAAAAATTGAAAGAATACGAAAAATGTGAAAGTCTTCTTGCCCCACTAAATGGGTTGATTCTGTTGAGAAAGACCTTGGGGATCTGGGAGTCAAACGTTCGCAATCTACTGCTCCAAGAAGAGTCAGATAGAGGAGGTTCACGAGATTGCAGCTTTAGTCTGGGATAGGCTGTAATGCTACTGAAGAAGACTAAAGTGAAGGTCGTATGTGGGGTGAATTATTTAAGCAAAAAAGATTTCCAAATGAAACTGTGATTGAACAAGTAATATAAAAAAAATTTAAGTCAATTTCTACTTAGGTCAACAAAGAAAAAATTTTAGTTACTTTTTATTAAATAGTAACAATTAATATAACTATGTATAAACATATGACAGAATCACAATATTAAGTGACAAAATAGAAAGCGATTTTCCTTGCAATTTTCTATTTAACTTTCTATATATGGTGTTGGACTAATTTATATATATATATATATATATAGGATTGTTTTACTCTATATATTTATTCATTCATTAAATTTAATTGCTCTCATCAAATATTGTAGTAAAAAAGAAATCACGTTCTCAGAAATTAAGCCATTCAAGGTGGGATTCTAACCAAAGCCCTTTGGATTAGAAAGGCAACACGCTATCCACTGTGCTACAGGGACACACGACCAATTTTCCTTTCTATATATTCTATTGTACTTTTATCTTTGTTACTATTTATTTGCTTTTTAATTTAATTTATGAATTAATATTTGAAAAAACCGTATTAACATCATGTGTCATCCACTACAAGTTTAAAAAACCGTATTTGATCTTGAATGGACGAATAGAGAGTATTTTATAAACGATTGAAAATTTAAACAAGATATATATATTGGGAGAGAGTTAACTAATTGTAGGAGTTAAAAAAGGAAACTTCAAAGGAGAGGGTGTGGGGGGTGCTACTGGGCGTAAATGATAAATATGTTTCTCTTTTTTTCTTGCCTCTTGTAAATCAAGAGGAGAGAGTGATAAGAATATTTTTAAATACAATCGAAAGCCTTATATGTTAAGACTTGTGGATAACAATAACCTAAAAAAAATGTACAGTTTTACAATGCCATGCGGGAGGATAAGAACAACAATTTACAATTACATAGCAAAGCGGGAGGATAAGAGCTTATGTAAAATAAAAGGGTTAAAGAAAAGAATACAAATATATAAGCGTGAGATAAAATAAATTCAAAAAGTTGAATGAATGTATCGAATGAATATATGTACACATAAGTCTTTTTTACATAACTTTTAAAAACAATTTTGAAATAACATACTGAAAATAGAGTTTTAAAATATTTTGGATATTCTGTTTTCAATATGTAGCAGTAATACTATTCTGTTTTGGACAAGCTTAAAAAGTATGAGGAAGGAACGAAAAAAAATGCTAAACACTGCACAGAATGTTCTATCAGTTATGAGTATTTCTTAGGACATGGTTGATGGTCGGTGTGATCTATATGTGTGTGTGGCGTGTTTCCTTGATATTGATTAACTCTAAAAATGTCTGGTAACGAAACATAAAATAAAATCAATTTCTCTGGCTCGATACCAAGTCTTATACAAGGAACTCAAAACAAAAAATATCATAGGGATCGATAACTCAATTTTTGTTCGAGACTTGTAAACCCAAAAATGTAGAAAAAAGAATTACATAACCTTATGAAATCTCAAGTGATGAAATAAATGTCATACCAACTGTACGAAACCGATACGTCTGTTGTCTGATGTAGAATAATCTTTAAGATTTCTTAAAAAAAGAATTTTTTTATTATTATTATTTAAGTTAGGATTATGATATAAGAAATATTAGCGCATTTTGGTTTTGCTATTCTTGAGAAACCTATCCACCATCATTTTTTTAAACATTTTGTATACATGTATATTGTGTTTTTCTCGAAAATTAACCACCAAGTAAAATGAGAATCTAATGTAAGTTGACATACATGACCTATTGGTTTTAAGGTATATGACTACGTTGGGAAGCAGGATTTTGAAAGTGTATATAAATGAATAAATTTTTAATGTTTACTGTTACTTCAATTAAAATAAACATATAAAGTTGTCTTAAGAATATTACTACAGTAAAAAAATTACTTAAATGAAATTTTTTGGTAAAAAATAAAGAAAGGACATAGTTTCAAAGCAGTAACCTTTTATGGAAAATGCTTCTATAATAATAACATTTGGCGTATATATAGCTAAGAACTATACAATTCCTGAACTAGGATTTTTGAAAAATTCACATTATTTTCAGAGTTACGATCAATTGGAGTAATGACCTATGAGTTTTTGATAAAATTTCACTCTTCTGATTAATTAAAATATGAGTGCATAAATCCCTTTCTAAATAATGTATTTTAAAAATTCTAGTTCAGGCTCTGTACATAAATCGAAGCTATGTATGCAAAAAATATTATTATTATAGAAGCATTTTCTATAGAAGGAGAGTGATTTGAAGATATGTTATTCTTCCTTCACTTTTTGCCAAAAAAAGCATTTAAATAATTTTTTTGAAATAATATTCTTAAAAATTTTTATGTATATATTCTTATTCAAGTCATACTAAATATCAAAAAAATTATTCGTTATACGGTTTTTTAAAACCACGTTCCAAACGCGGTCGGATACCTTCAAGTGAAGAATCTTCACCAAAGTATTCCTTCATTTTTCAGAACCTACTATTCGTTCACACTCTCCCTAAATATATATATATGTGTGTGTGTGTGTATTCTTTTATTTATTTATTTATATATCTTTATCAAAAACTCAATCGGTTATAAAATAATTCTATTCATCCATTCAAGTACAAATGCATTTATTTAAAATTGTATAAAGGATGACACTTAATACAGTTTTTTCAAATATTAATTCGTTAATTAATGAATAATTAGTAGCAAACAAAAATAATAGTCAAACACCATATATAAAAAGGAAAATTGCTCGTTGTGTTCCTGTAGCGCTCTGGGCTTCTAATGCAAAGGTCTTGGTTGAGAAATTCAACTAGGAGAATACCACCAATTTTTGAGAATCTTTCTTTTTTTTACTATACTATTTTTTGGAATCATTAAATTTAATTAATGAATAAATAGTGACAAACAAAAATAATATTCCAACACCATTTATAAAATGCAAAATGGAAAATCACCTTCCATTTTGTCATTTAATATTGTAATTCTATTATATGTATATACATATTTATATTAATTGTAATTATTTAATAAAAAGTAACTGAAATAAAAATTTTCTTTGTTGACCTAAGTAGGAATTGATTAAAAATTTTTTTATATTGCTTATTTTTTACTTTAGCGCTTTGAAACATTGGAGAGAATTATGAATAACGCTGTATTAGCTGTCAAAATGTACAATGAAAATGCTGCATACGTGTAAAGTTGGCTGTGAAAAAAACAAATTGAGAATAAAAAAATTGTAAAGAAAAATACAATGAAATTAAAAATAGAATATATTTAAATGAAATTTTCTTGCAAATAATATGAGGAAACTAACATATGTAAATTATCTCCGGTGTATAATTTATTTTATAAATAAAAACCCAGTTTACATATAATTATTTTTAATATTTTGGAACCATAGATGCAAAAGAAAAATTGTGAAAAAACTTTTTCCAATGCAGTAATTCCTTAACAATTGATTTTAGTTATTCTTAAAAATTAGTTCAAGCATAAATAACTGATTCCGATTTGTTAATTTTTTGTTTGTTCTGAAACAAAAGAAGAACAATGTTGACATAAGAACTTGATGATGCGCGATAAAAATACTCATTTTTAAAAATAAGGAAATAATATGGTTTTTCTTTGTATCCTGTTGATTCAATGCCACGTTATTTGGATGAACGCATTATTGTATTTCTACCACGTTTTTTAATTGCTCAACAATTTTTTTTTTAAAATTTATCTTATTTTATAGCGAAAAAGTATTTGAATTTCAATTGTATCTTTTTAAAAATTTCATTTGAAGGAGATAATTGTGAAAAAACAATTCTTTTTTAATTATCTAACTAACTACACCGATATATTTTTGTACTTTTTTATACGTATAACGATCGTATTAATTTTTCCTTTTAATGGAGTTTTAATTCCTGTAGGACTTCTAGAACTTATAATATTCTATTGATGATATATGAAAACAATAACATATTAATTTTTATTATAAAATAGTAGAGAGAATATCAATATTACATATTTTTTATTACAGTCTTAGACAGAAAATAAAAAGTGCTTCCCAAAAGTAATTCAATCATCTGGAAGTTTCGCGTGCAATTCACTTAACAACAATAAAAAAATTGGAAGTTATAGAGAATGCCAATAGAAGTGAAAACTTAGAAATTTTAGTATTAAAATTTGAAATTTCATAATGTTTGAATTAAAATTATCAACATCAAACTGGTTTTCCCATCTATTGACACTCCGAGCAACAACTAAATGCATGTTTATATGGTTTTTTATTATTCAAATATATTACGGGCTGTACAAGATCATGACAAAATATAAATACAATTCAATTGAAATAACAATTAATATACAATCATATATTATTTATGGATAGTATTTGTATTTACTTAAATTTCAATGTACTTGATTTTTAACATTATTTTAATTGTTTGCATCATTGTCATCATTAATTTCAACAATACTTAGACTTTTTGTACGTTCAATTATTTGATTTTGTTCTAAAAACGATACAATAGGCTTATGGTAACTAAAGTAACAAAGGAAAATGTTTGATTCAAATTTATCTAAGTATCGCTTAAAAACCGCATCGATCGTCGTTTTATATTTTGTAGTGCTGAGTTTTCGATCATTGGACATATTTAAATGAAGTGTTTAATTTAAAAATTCAATTAGTGGTAGATATTTATCTGAAAAGTTAATATTGAAGTCTCCACTTAAAATCATCGGTACATTATCCTATATATCTTTCGCCAAATCTTTTTTAGAGTATTTCAGAACCTTCTTTTGTATAAATCATCAAATTTTGGAATAAAAATTTTTGTATCTGTCTTATAGATTTTCCAGGCGAAATATAAACGGCAACCGTTAATATGTATTGCCCATTCTCGGAATTGCAACGAGCAATGCACAGCATATACACATTGAACTTTTCACTAAATCCATTGAATTTCACTTATAAGATATACACAGCGCTATACGTCAGCTGTACCGCTACAGATATACTGCTGTAAGCATGTCGGTGACACGAACGTACGAGATTTCACCCATCCAATAAGTGTTTTAAAGTGAACAGCACACTGCGCGTGCGCCAGTCAGAGCATGTCGGTGACGCGAACCCATAAGAGTTCCCCCTACCAAAAAGAGCCCAACGCCGCTAAAGAAGTTTTCACTTCAAAAAAATAACTATATTTTCAAAGACAATGAAAATTAACATCCCTCTGATTGCAGTGTACTTTCTTGTCATGTACTTAAAACTGTATATGTTACGATCAAAGCCCGAAATTCGGCCAGTTCAGGAATTGTCAGTCCAATTCGCGTTTGGGCTAAACTCCGAAGTACTTGCAATAATATTGTATATTCTACTTTGGCTGGGCATATCGCGAAGTGTTATCGCTGGAATCCTTGGCCAAATCCCGATGTTATAAGGGTATCCTTACCGGTAGGGTGCAGATTAAATCTTCTTAACGCTATCACGTTGGTATAGCAGATACCTTCACCGAATAACTCCTATTACGGCTTTAAATCGTACGGTTTAATATTATGGCTTTAAATCGTACGGCTCACAGTACGATTCATATGACAAAAATTGGTCAAAAAATCAAATTTAATTTTTTTACCTAAATTATTCTTTATAGACTTTTCTACAAACGCACAAAATTTTAAAGCTCTAAACTTAAAAAACGCAGAGTTATGATAGCTTTTACGTTCGTTTTTATTCACATCCCTATGACAAATCAAAACTTCAAACTGACTTTTCTCAGAAACATAAATTAACTAGTTTGTCTTCATTTAAAATGCTAAGGCTTTTTTTCTATTGCGCCTAATGCTTTGAATTTGTTTTACCTATTGCTAATAGTACTTTTAACAAAAGTTGGTATGGATTTTTGAATCAAAGCAATATTTATCTTTTTAAAAATAATTGAACTCAGAGTGTATACATTTTTAAAAGAATTTTCAATAAGCATTCATAAAAAGAAATATTGCAAGAATACCAATCACGTTATCGCAAAACCCATACGAGCTTTTGTTATACATAGTTTGACGTACTTGTAAATCAAATTTAATATGTGTACGTAAATTTTTGTAGGAGGAGTAGTATTTTAAAATCACTTCACAAAGTTTAATTTTTTTTCCTTAAAAATTTAAATGGCTGGCTTTTTATGAAATTTCTAGCACAAAATCTGTCTAACAAAATATACACACATAGGAGGCAGCTAAAAAATTTGAAAATCCTTAAATTAAAAAAATTTGCTTAAATCGTACCATGTCCCCTTAATATGAGAACAGACTTGCACGCGATCACAATTTTATATATTACAAGCCTTTTTTAACCCAGAGGTGTCACTTATATTTCAACTCGTTTCTGAAGCAATACAAAAAACAGTACACAGAAGTACTCATTTTTAAAAATACTTCATTTTTAACTGTGCGTAAAGTATAGTGCTCTTGATTTCTTTCTTCCTAATTTAGCCAATCATCACAAGCCATTTCGTGAATTAGCCGGCTAAGGCCCGAAATCAAAGACCCGAAGAAAAGATCGTACATTGGCTGGCAAGCGTGACAAAGTTGGCCAAAATGCGAACTAGCTGATTTAGGGTTTTGGCCTTAACATATACAACTAGTAACAATAGTGGACGGTTCACCTTTTCTTGTTATTGACGATGCGATGCCTAAAGACATAACAAAGACGTTGTTGGCAAAGCCATAAATGTAAATGGCATATTGTAACCAGTTATGATAAAGCGTTCTCGTGAAATTTTTGTAACAATATTATGTTAAACACCATATGGGACGTATACCTTTGAAATACATCCGTGGTGGTGATACTAATATGGGTATGTTATCATTATTATTTATATTAAAATATTACAATTTTGGGTCTGTCTTTAACTATGGCCCTTTTACCAGTTAGTAATATTCAACGTTTCCTAAAACAGAGGATGTGATATCAATCGGATCATGGGAAAGAAATTTAGAAATAATAGGCCTTTTTTTTAACCACATAGGGTAGATACGTTCATTTTATCTACCTTAGGCGAAATCTACTTTTCAACCGAATGATCTTCTTGTAGCCAATTTCTAGCACTTAATTGAGAAAACTTCGCTTTTCTCGTCAGAGGTATTATACGTAGCCAGAGATATACCCAGATAAGAGTCTCAAACCGAGGCTTTCTTCCGGTTCGTATTCTCGGATAGTACAACAAAATTAACAGTTAATTTTAAAAGACTTGATCTCAATGAATTCATGTCAATGTCAAACAAACACATTAAATTTAATTTTATTAAATGTGACCAATAAATATCATTGTTAAACTTAATCTAATTTACACAATAAGATATATTCAAAAAATTGAGCTCCTCTTCAGTAGTCTTCCTTGGCCAACAAGGTCACCTGATCTTTAGCCAATCAAACTGTATAGGATATGAGAGTTCAACAGATTCGGTAACTTCAACATTTCTCAGATCAGACATAACCGTTGATGAATTCCAGGAAAAATCAGGTTTAATAAACTTCATCACTTCCTATATAAACGTATACAAGCATGCATACGACTGGGGTACTAATAATTGATTTAGCATCCGATGTGCAATGGTTAGCTATTAATGGGTCCTACTACTTTGAATTTCTTTGTAATTTCATTATATGTGTATTAGACAGTGGCATAACAGAGATTCTTAGGGGCCCCCTGCAAACTCTGGTTCTAGGACCCCAAGCTATATTTTACAAATGCCGTCAGTCTGGCTTTGAGCCCCCTAGAATAATGAGCCCTCCCTCGATGCGTGGGTTGCGGGAGTGTAAGTTACGCTACTGGTTTTAGATGTGTTTGACTTTAATAAAAACAATAACTATCTTAATGGAGTTTCATTTTTTATAAAGATTGTATTATCAAATGCATATGTAATCATCTTAAAAACATGATTGATTATTATTAAATGCATACCTAATTTTTAAATGAAGGGAAACTGGAACACATCTCTCTACTAAGCGTACTAGTTTACTTTAGTTTAAAAATTAAACTCATTTCACAGCCCTGTCATACACGATGGAGTAAATAAAAGTGACTTAGACGAATGGATATGAAAGGACATGAATGTGACACTATCACAGCAATTGATCGAAACCGGTTTGTAGTTTAGTGCGGACTATCTCAGTGTAGGTTGATCAGTTGCAAAAATCCATTTGTGGCAACATTAACTGAAGAGGAAAAGACCTATTGTTATTTCCAACAGAATGGAGCTACTGTCCATACATTCCGAAGAACAAATATTCATTCCTGACAGAATTGTTAGCAAAGGTCAGTCTGATCTCGGCTCTGGCTGGCCACCCAGGTCACTTGGTCTATCAGTGTGCCATTACATTTTGTGGGGAACCATCCCTCGAGTCTATGGTGTTTGCGACAACCTTCATAGTTTTCAAGAACTGCAGCAGAACATTTCTGATGAGCGTAAAGGGATTCCAGCAATCATCTACCTTCCACAACTTGCTGAGCAGGGCCCAAAGGTGCTAAGAGTTAAATAGTGGTCGTTTTCGACATCTGCTATGAATAGTTAACAAATTATCTTATTTTCTTTGCCATTTTTCTTGGTAACCTTGAACCCTGATCTCCGGGCCACTTTCATTTGCCCCACTCTGTATAAGTTTTGTAATTTTTTCTCTTAAATATTTAATTAACATTTGCAATTTAATTGTTGAAAAATATTCATGTCTTTGAAAATATATTTCACTGAATTCTTTATTTGGAATTTATCGTTCCATTTCGTCACAAAAAAAAACATCAAATATATTTTCTATCAGCTATAAATGAGATAATTTTATTGCAAAATTATTATTCTTAGATATATTACTAAATTTTGTTACTATGGTTATGTTTTGTGATTTTCTAGAATTTTATTCATTGATCAAAGCCATATGAGTCGTGAGGGAGAGTTTTTTAACTTCGCAATCTAAAGCAACACGTCAAAGTCATGAATAAAATATTTACTGAGTAAAATATGATTCAGCTTTTGTGATTCCATATTGGGGACTACGGTGATTGTACTAGAAATTACATTTTGAACTGTGTGCTGTCGTATATAGTCACGTTTTAGAATTTAAATGATAATGCTATATGTAATGAGATATAATTGATTTGTAAAAAAGCGAATATAAAACTCTCGTAATTTAGCTTATGATAGAGCGATTGAATACAAAAATTCATTTTTTCCCCATAAAAACATATTTTCCCCGAAAGGAAATTACATTCTTTTTTCTTTAATTTTGTTACCTCCAAATTAATTATCGAATGATATTTTAAGCATTCCTCATACTCAATAATCTCGCTAAATATATCAATTATACATCATCTTTATAGATATAATGTAAAAATATAACAAATTTAAGGTTTCCGACTACTTGCGACAACTTTTTTTTTAAAAAAAAAATAGAAATATGGCGATTTTTTGTTGTTTTTAAATTTGTTTAGTACAAAAAGAAAAGAGTTAAAAGTTTAATAAAAATATGCTAAAATTAAGAAGAGAAAAATAAATTATTATGACTAAAATGGAAAAAAATGGGTAAAAATTGACGAAAAATAACATAAACACGGCCCATTCTGTACCAAAAGTTTATCAACAATTTTGCAATTTTTCAATTTTGATGTGTCGCTATGTTATTCAGTTTTGAAATGATCTTCAGGAAAAGAGATATTTTAATTCTTACAAAAACTAGAGCACTTTATCTTTGTTATTATATGAAATTGCGTGAAAATACAATGATCATATTCACATAAGGGGCTGTAAATTTTGTAATAAAACAGTGATGGATAAATCTGAAGGTTAAAACACTTTTATTATTATACAGAACATACATAAAAAATTTTAGTTAATTATTTTCAAAACTTTTTGAAAAATCGCTGAGTAATATAGTTTAACATAGCAACGTTTCATAAACCATCTCTTTCCCAGCAATGTAGTTTCAATCCGATCTGATGCTTTTTTTTTTTTTTTTTTGCTTTAACGTGCACTAAAATTCCAACATTAGGTTTTTTTTAAAAAAATTAACACCAAGGAAGCTGTTAAATGTATTTCATATTTTTTTTTTATCTTGTAACTTTTTAGTATGCGTTTTCTCAACGCAATTAGTATTGTTAAAAAGTATTAAAAGGCCTGTTTCATTTATGCAAGAACTATTTTTGCTTTTTGCCTTAAAAAATCTCTAACACCTAAACTTCATTCCCTTTATGACAGTCTTAACGTAAAAATTAATTATTTTATTTTATTTTCCCCTTTATCTACATACCAGAGAGCACTCTTCCCCCATAGATGACCTTTGAAATCCTTTTAAAAAATAAATAAGTTTATCCGCACTATTGTGCAACTTAAAATGTTTTTGAATTAAATTAAAGAATATATTTGCTTTTTTTAATACGACAGTTCATATAAATAATTTATAAGCATTAAATTTTTGTAGTTTGTAGGGACAGTTTCGAAAAAATAACGGTACTTCAATATATTTTTATTTATTTCGTTGAAATATTTGTATTATTTTTAATTATCATGATATTAAAGAAAACTTATCCTTCCGGTACTCAAATACCATATTCTTCCAATCATAATAATACATTAACCATGGGCTTACGTATTAGTTACATATGAACAACAACGAATAACATTCAAATACCACCCAATACCAAATAGATAAATATATTTATTACGAAAATATAACATACCTTTTACTAATACATCTCCATCTAATACCAGGAATTACTTTCTAACTTCATTTAGTGGTATCCCGGTACCAATAACCATCAACATCCTTTTTGATAATGTTAGCTTCAGATGCCCGTTACAAAATTTATTAGATGCAGAGGACCGCGGCTGCATAAGACAGTGATTACGCGGATAAATTTCGCAAAGCACAGCGGCTATCACTTGGAATCGGGAATATTCTGAGGCATCTGAAGCGTGGAGAAATCTATAGAGAAGTTACGTTGACGTTGAGATGCTGGAAATTAAGTTTGTGATAGCTGCCTTACCGAGAGTTCTGGCTCTATCGCCTTGCAATCTAATGCGATAAGCACCTATTAGGATACTGTACTCGAGCTGGGTTTGTATTAAAAGTAAAAGGGTTCGTATTGGTTTCATGGGGAGATTGAAATATGCGAATAGTTTAATTGCTTTTAAAATATTTTAAAAATTTATAGTGTAGACATTCCATTAGAATCTTCCAACTTTCTGATTAAATTGCATTAGAAAAATGAGTAAGTTTTAATAAAACGAAATATTTTATACGAGATTACTTTTATATAGGACAGTGTACTCGAGCTGGGTTTGTGTTTAAAGTATAAGGGTTCATATTGGTTTCATGGGGAGATTAAAATATGTAAGTAGTTTAATTGCTTTTCAAATATTTTAAAAATTTATAGTGAAGACATTCTATTAGAATCTTCCAACTTTCTGAATAAATTGCATTAGAAAAATGAGTAAGTTTTAATAAAACGAAATATTTTTTTTTTTTTAAATTGATCTGTCACCGGAGACTGGAACTTATTCAAGTTCCTCCGCTCCGTATCTGGAATTTTAGAGACTTTGCGATGTTTTCGTGGTTTGGGGTGGTGCTTCGTGGAGTGTGAGCCAATCGGAGTGAAGTACGTGGAGACTGTGGCGAGGATTGCTATTGGTAGTGAACTGCTGGTAATGAATGACTGCCCGGTTCGTATGAAAAAGTGATTAAACTATTGAGATAAATAAAATTGGCATGGTAATGAGGAGAGAATTTACTCATCTAGGAAGGCTTCTAGTAGTAGATAAGCCTGTGTTTTAGGATCTTTGATTTCTTTGATTTTATTGATATTTTTTAATAAATTAGGGAATTGTTTTAGGATATTTTTAATTATTTTGAAAAGGTCTATAAAACTCTGGATGTCGCTTGCGCTACATTCAGGATCGTTAAATAATTTATTTTGGGGATGGCTTTGTCTTTCTTGGTTATTATTGTTACTGTTTTTAGGGGGGGGGATGCGTTTTGTTTTAAGTTTTACCAGCTGCGATGTTAGCGAAGGAAAAACCCTCTACAACATTTTTGCTGGTAAAGTTTCTATGGTTTCTAGTGCCAATGGGTGCACCTTTCTTGGGTTTGGGGAAGCTGGGGCATTTAGTATAGCAGGCCGTATGGCCATAAATTTTACAATTGATGCAGTAGGGGTTATCTTGACGTTCTTTAATACTGCATTCTCTCGTTGGGTGTTCCTCTCCGCACTTTAGACATCGGACTTTCATGTGGCAATTGGCCGCTGTGTGATAGAAGTTGTTACATCTGTAACATTGAGTGGTACCCTTAATAGAGTACCCCTCTACTACTATCTGCACATGGCCAAGATGAGTGAGTTCAAAAACTCGGGTGTTGACCTCGTTTCTGGGGAGGGTGACCATAAAAAAGGGTAATGGGAGCTTTGTTCGTTTTGAAATTAACTGATGTGAGCTGGTTATGGTGAAGCCTTGTTCTTCAAGATCAAGGGTTATTAATTCTGGGGTAGTATATCTAGGGAGGCATTTAATAACTATTTTAATGGGTCTAATTTCTTTTGGGGTTATTACATAGAATTTGTAATTTTTATCCTGCTCGAGTAAATGTTGGAGTTCACGGTATTCTTCGTCGGTGTCTGTGAAAATTCTAAGGTTTTCACCAGCTGTTTTAATATTGGCATTAGGAAATTTTGATTTAATACAATTAATTTGATCTCGAAATATTTTATCTTGAATTTTAAGCATTATAGGGGGGAGGGAGGCTTGGGAGTGGAGGGAGTATCTTGTGTTAATTGAATGGGTTGTGAGTCCTGATTTTCGAGATTATCAAAACGAAATATTTTTATACGAGATTCCTTTTATATAGGACAGTGTACTCGAGCTGGGTTTGGTGTTTAAAGTATAAGGGTTCGTATTGGTTCCATGGGGAAATTAAAATATGTCAATAGTTTAATTGCTTTTCAAATATTTTGGGGATTTATAGTTTAGACATTCTAATAGAACCTTCCAACTTTCTGATTAAATTACATTAGAAATATGAGTAAGTTTTAAAATAAAACGAAATATTTTACACGAGGTTACTTCTATATAGGACAGTGTACTCGAGTTGGGCTTGTATGAAGAGTATAAGAGTTCGTATTTTTTGGTTTCATGGGGAGATTAAAGTATGTGAGTAGTTTAATTGCTTTTCAAATATTTTGAGGATTTATAGCTTAGAAATTCTATCCGAATCTTCCAACTTTCCGATTACATTGCCGGCTAATTAGAAATATTGTAAGTTTTATTAAAACGAAAATTTTTATATGCGATTATTTTTATGTCTAAAAAACTATAACAGATTTTTTTTTAAATGTGACATAATAAACACAATGGAAATGTAAAGTAATAAATTCAACAGTATAACATAAGGAAACATAACATAACATAATGAAAAAAAATTATGGTTTTCATATAAAATAAGGAAACATAACATAACATAGTAAAAATTATGGGTTTTATGTAACATAATGAAACATGACATAACATAACGTAAAGTAGGCTTTTGTTTATGTAATATAATGAATTATTACACAATAAAATTGTATTTTTATGTAACATATTGAAATATAACGTATGTAATTGTAGTTATGTTTTTTACATAACATAATGAAGCATATTGTATAATATAATGAATAAAATAACAATTTATATTTTTCAAACTTTAAGAAAATTAGAGTATTTCTCAAACTTCATTGAAAAGAAATTAAATTTTTTAACAAAAAGAATCGATGATGTTTATATAAAAAAATTAACCAAAAATAACGAAATTAATTCTTTAGTTGTATAAACAATAAGTTTCTGAAAATAATGAAACTGGCTGAAAAATCTAAGTGTGAATTAGAATTGAATTAGAATGCATAATTACTCAGATATAAGAGAAAATGTATAAATGTGGTCTTATCCATAACTGATTTATTATGAAAACGTGATGTGGAGTTGTGTGTGTTTATCTTTTACGTTTCTTATTTTGAGCTCACTTGAATGAGCGAATTTGTTAAAAGATTTTCAAAGTAGCAGAGGTGAACTAGATTTAAAATATAAATAATTGATATTGTTACGGGGTGAGATAAAAAAAAAGAAGTTATTGTTTCGAATCCCATTTAAAGAGAATTATCACCACCATAGCTGCTATTACATAAAAAATTTTTTAAATGCGATGCTTTTGAAATTAATATAATTTGTCTCCTACTTGAATTAGTTATTTAAATTCGCACTGCTTACAGTTTTTTTAAAGTATTATTTTACGTTATATTAATGCTTTCATTTGTCAAGGCGATAAATATTTAATTAATTCAGGACAAACCTTTTAGATTAAATTATTTTAAGCGACTTTGGTCCTGTTTTCAAATTTTATATTTACATAATTCCTTCAGAATAAACAAAGACCTCATTAATACATAAAACCATGTGATGTAACAAAAAAGTAAGGCACCAAGAAAGAGTTACCCGAATACGTAACAAAATTGCTTATGCGCACACTTTAAAACAGATTATGAAAATGCTTTATTTTTGGCGGCCAATGACTGAACAGGGAGAAGAACTTCGACGCATTGCAAAGGTGTATCTGTGTGATTTATGAAATTTAGTACATTTCAATCATGAAGCAAAATTTCAATGAGAAAGAGGTTCTGTTGACTCATGTAGTATCTTCCAATACCTCACAGACATATTCAGCGAGAAGTTTGAGACATCATTTGGAAAAGGACATGCAATTGGACTAAATGAAGTAGGATGCTTACAGTGAAGGATCGTCCGACATTTGGAACGATGTTGTTATGCGATGAATTTGGTAGGAAGTGAAGAATCACTGCCGTGTAAGGTTTTAAGGTTTCCGACTACCCTAAAATCGTGGATTTTTTCAAAAATTTACAATTTTTTTCATAATTTTATTTTATACGCAATCTCATTAGTTTTATAAAAATACAAAGTTTTTTATTTTCCATTCATTAGAATAAAAACTACGAGTGTTTCAGTAAAAACAGATGCCATAACATTAAACAAGATATCAAACTTTTTAAAATACGTTTTTCTTGAAATTTGTGGGTTTTTTTTTTTCGAAAATGCTCAAACGCGAAAACAGCGAGTGCTTACAAAATTTTGAAAATAATTAGCTAAAATTTTTTGTGTAAGTTCTGCATAATAGTAGAAGTGTTTTAATATCTTCAGGTTTATCAATTACTGCTTTATTACAAAATTTACAGTATCTTATGTGGAAATCCTTACTGTGTTTTTTAAGCAATTCATATAGTAACTAAGATAAAGTGCTCTAGTTTTTGTAAAAATTAAAATATCACTTATCCTGAAGATCATTTCAAAAATGCATTGCAAAGTAACACTTGAAAATTGAGAATTTGTTCATAAACTTTTTGTGCAAAGTTTGCCCCGTTTATGCAATTTTTTGTAAATTTTTTCCTATTTTTTCCCATTTTAATAGTAATAATTTCTTTTTCTCTTCTTAACTTTAGCATTTTTTTCTTAAAATGTTCAAAAACCACAAAAAATCTCCGTATCTCCATTTTTTTTATAAAAAAAAAGTTGTCGCTAGTAGGAAGCGATTGACGGAGATTCAACGCCAGAACGTAGGACTAAGTGTTGGTGCAACCGGCGCTCACAGTACAAACCGGGACACCAATGATTCCAGAGATAATTCAGCGAACGGGGGTTGTCACGTAGACCAATGCATTGACTGTCCCTCGCCGTTGTACACCAACAGGTGTGTATGCAGTGGTGCTCTAACGCATTCGATGTTTTAACTCTCTACTGGAGTAAAATTGCCCTTAGCGATGATGCCACCCTTTGAATTAAACCTCGATAATCAGCGTAGACTTGAAGATACACATCTGACTGCCGGCCTCCACCTATTCAGCAACTAGGAGTTATAGTATGGGATAGAATTTCATTTGATGGTTGGATGTCATCATTGACACCCTTGCAACATAATAATACAGTCGAATCTCGATAATTCGAAGTTGGGTGGGGGACCAATGAAAAACTTCGAATTATTAAGAGAGTAGAAAAAAATTCCCAAAATAAATGAAAGGAATTTTTTTTCCTAATACGTTTAAATTTGAACTATGTAATAAAACAACTGTACATTCGTATAAAATTATTTTAAAGTATTTTTTAAAAAAGTACATATTATATACAGTATAAATGTTTTACATAAGTTGAAAGTCCTGTATTAAAAGAATACATTCATCCGGAATAGCGGATCATCCTTTTTGAACACATGTGTAGCAAGGTCACGTGTCAAATGAAAGATATGGATGGCTGGCAACAAATCCGGTTGGTCTATTGTCCACTGAAAGGAATGAAAACAATAAAAGTGTCTTTTCCCCTGAGGATTGATTGATTGATTTTGGGGTTTATTGGCGCAAGAGCTGATTTCGGCTATACTGCGCCAAACATTTGTTTTAATATCTGTGGTTTAGACGGGAAGAGAAAGAAAGAATGAATTGAAAGACAAGAAAGAGGGTCGAAAATAGAGAAGGATCGCTAGTGTACCCCGGGTTCGTGAAGCCCGTGTTTACCAAAGACAGTAAACCCCGTGGGAAAAAGAAAAGATCTCTAGGGCACCTCGGGATTGTGACACCCGTACTCACCTAAAGAAGGTGAGCCCCCTGAGGGGTTTCCCCTGAGGAACGGAAAACATTAAGAAGGGGTATCAAACCAATGGTCATCAAAGGTTGACATACAGAGACAACGCGACGCAAAATGTGTAAACTCTAACCTGTTTAATACAGGACTGCACATGATAGTGAGTGTCTGAATTGTTGAGAGTTTTATAAGATAACTTCGAATTATATAGCGTGTTGTAGTCTGGCCAGTCATAGATTTTACTTCGAAATATTGAGCGTTCCAAAACGTATTGTTTTAGTTCGAAATATCAAGATTTTATACTCAGCATATACTTCGAATAATCGAGAGATTCGAATTATCAAAGGTTTGAATTATCGCGAGTTGACTGTACGTCGATAATATTCAATGTCTGGTAGTTCTGCCCTTCCATTCATGGGCTCCTAGCCTTACATTTTAACAAGATAATGCTCGATCACCCATGGTACGGTTTTTTAAAAAAAAAATTATTTATTTCTCCATCACTTTCTTGGGCACACGAGATATTTTCTAATTTAGTACTTATGGGTTCTGATGAAAAGGCATCTGTGAGACCATCCCAGAATCACGCCAAACTAACTTAGCGATTGGAACGTCTAAGCCAATGTATCTCACAATAGGACATCCACCACTATAAGCCAGTCCCTAAACGGATTATTCCTTATCTTAGGTAGAACAATGTATAATAACTGATTTTCTCTCTCTCTCTTGAGGTAGTATTTTCTCGGAGAAAGCATACATTGTCTACGATGTTAGCGTTTCATTCATACTACATGCTCATCAATTATACTGAATTTTATCCTTATATATCTTAGATGTCTGTTATAAAGTGTACACTAGTGTATCTATTTCGTTTTATAAAAATGTTCCAAGATAAATTCAGGAGGATATTGTGTAGAATTTTTAGGAATATTTGAATGAAATACAAAACTTTATTAGGTTAATTAACTAAAATGCAAAAAAAATATTACCTTTTTCTCAACGTGCGTCTTTGAGACATAAAATGGACTAAATCAACATGATTTTCTTTAACGAAAGAAATGAATCCGTATGAATAGAGATTAAATAATTATGCATTTGGAAAACTGAATTTTAAGGTCTTGGATGTTAAGCTTGTAAAACTTGCCTTTTAATATATTTATGAATTTATAGAAAATTTGAAACGAGTTTGGTTTAAACAAAATGATTCATCTAAAAAAGAAACATGGCTACCTATAATTCTTTCCCACGTATTACAAATACTTTTTATGCTTGTTAATACTCGTGGAAGTCAAGAAAATTGAGCTATAGCCCATTAATTATGTCTGAATTTTATTTAACGGATATCTTAAGATATCTTGTTTCGTTTCGTTTTAAAAGAAAAAAAAACCGTGACATTTAATTTACATTCTTAAAAACATTTTGAAATTTTTGTTTAAATATTTGAGTACGCTTTTGTCGAAGGGCTTTACAAACTGCAAGAACTAATGAGATAAAAATAAGTTATTATATTTGCGTGAGCTTTTATATCAGAAATATATTTTATATTTGTCTCTTATTATACAAATTGTAATAATTCCCTTGGCACAGATAATTTAATATTTTATCATTTCATTCATAATGATCCTATTATAAGTTTTTGATTGTTGTAATTTTTTTAGAAATATTTAATATATTTTAAATAGGATTTTATATATAAAATAAAATAATATGAAAACTATTTGAGTACTTTATGACTATCAAAGCTTTAAAATTATTAAAAGGAATTTAAAAATTTCCTCAAGAAATATTAATGTAAAATAACTATGTTAACTCTTTCTAACTATTAACAGGAAGTCCGACATCTTGATTTTGTATTTATTTCAGTTGCTAAGATACTTAGTATTTTTTACGATTTGACCTTTCAGAAAGCCGTATTTTTCTTGGTTGTTATATGCAATTACTTTTAACGAAATAGATCGAATTTTTAATAATTGTACGGTTAGTATTTTAACGCTTTTACTTTTTTGTAAAAGGAGAAGTCTGACATTTTTCTCAAAAAAATAAACTTTTTAACTTTTTTTTCCGTAATTTTATCTATTATTTCCTTAACTCTTAGATGTATAGAGATGTAGATCTACATCGTATGCTTAAGATATCGTATCTATTTATGAAACAACCTTTTTGCATGGATTTTTGTTTTAATTTTACCAAAACTTTTTATTGTTTCCGAAAGCAACTGGAATCTTTGACACTTTATTTTTTTATCTGTGACAATTTTCATTGTCGGCGTGTTATCCAAATACAAATTCATTATCGTGGGTGTTATTATGATTATTTATATAAAAAAGTAATAAAAACATACAGGACAAAAATTGTTTTTCAAATAGATTTCAAGGTAAGAGTAACTAATAATATTTATATTTTTCATAAACTGATAAATTTATGCTAGAAAAATGTAGCATTTTGTGTGTGTGTGATGTAAAAATACATCAAAACGCAAAAAAATTCTTATGATTCTTTTTTGTAATTTCTCCAATTAACTACAACCATTTTCTTATTGATTTCGTGGCCGTGGTAGCATAATGGTCAAGATCAATGATTCGTGGCTGGCATGTCATGAGTTCGAACCTAGTAGCGCTGAAATCCCGCAATGTGGATGGAGCCGATGCATGCTAAATCAGTCAAAGTCCAAACGTTCTCCCTTTCGAGTGATGTGGAAGTTAGGAGGTGGGGATGCCAGCTCAAGTATTATCCTCGCCAATTGACCTTGGTTCAAAATTATAAGGTCCCTTACCGATAGCCCTCGTGCAGCTTAATAGTGTGACGTTTATACATTTCTCACTTCCCGATTAATTTCAAATTTCTTTTCTTAAAAATTAAAATTCATAAATTTGGTGTTTAAATTCTCTACTATACTTTTAGAATCTTCTTAGAAATTAGAGTCCCTTAAGGCTTTATCACTTCCGCGCATTTTTTGTGCAACCATTTCACCCAATTTTTTGAAGCAACTGAGGGGAAAGGGTTGCCGTAAGCAAAACGACATGCTCTGACATCAGCCGCGCTCTATCACCACATTGAAAAATTACTCGCCGCTACATGCTCGCTAATTTTTTCACAATCTTTTAGCGAAATGGTTATTTTTAGGATTCCATAGGTACGGAAATTTTCAACTTCGTCAATCAAAGCCCTCTACATCATTTCGTTCCATTTTAATACGTACATTTATGATACTGCGCTTGACGAAGACGAGACTACCATCTTGTTTACGCGTAGGAGACGAAGAACCCTATTGACTGAAATTTGGAGCAATTTTATACTAAAACAACTTTTTCAGCTCACTAGCAAGAAGTTGTTTGAAGCCATTGCTATAGCAAATTAGTAAAAATTGGTCGAAATTGTCGGGAGAAAGAAAAATTGCTCCAAATTTATGTATGTGTTATAAGGCCTTTAGAAGTACATATCAAACAAATGCTTCTTGATGTATTGGGTAATTTTAGAGTTTCCTCCTATGATGTTGTTTCTTTTAAAACTTTTTAACAGATTTACATCTACCTTTTAAGTTCAGTTTTGACTTTAATTACCGTATTTATTCGAATCTAAGTCATCTAATCCCCCCTCCATCCGCAAAAAAAACTCTCAACACTTTTTTGTGAAAAAATCAAATATAGTACAAAAAAGTTTTTCGGTATTTATACAAAATTTTTAAAAATTAAAACGAATACTAATAAGAAGTGAATGATTAATTCATTTTGCTCGTGTTAAAAACTTTTAAATACACACATACACCTGTAATGATTTTAATCGTCAAATAATTATGCTGATTTTTCCCCATCTGTCGAGTTTTTCCGCCTTCGTTTCTAAGCCGCTAACGATTTTTAGTAGCATTAACACCGGGGGAAAAAATGCGGCTTAGATTCGAATAAATACGGTAAGAAAATTAGGGAGAAAGTTTTATGAACTTCTAGAAAACACTAAACATTAGTTCAATTTACGTCCCTTCAATAATTTTTTCAATTTCTTCTATTTAGTCTACACTCTCCCTATATATAATATATATATATATATATATATATATATATATATATATATATATATACCCGTAAAATACGGCGTATAACGCACACTCCCGTATAATGCACACCTATACTTTCAAGCTGTATTTTGTTTTTGATGTATATTCGCTGTTGCCACTCATTTTATATTTCACACTTCCTGTTGTCTTTTCTAATTATGTAACTTGTTATTCAGCTAGCGGTACTGGCAACAGAGAGGTTTTGTTTTTTGTAAAATATCATCCATGTTTCGTTTTTGATATTGCTCCTGTACATAAGGTAAATAAAATAGTTATAAGAAAAAGATCGTCTTCAGTCATAATAAAGTGGCGTCCGCGACAGGACAGAATTCTGCTTTCGAAGATTTCTGAACTATAAAATGTACAGGTACGAATAATTTAAATTACTGTTTATGAGTTACGATATGAAGTTTACGAAAGTGATTTAAGTTTCAGAAAATATATTCACTTTACGTTCTTCTTTATAAACAGACATTAAGAATTTATTACGAATTATTTTAAGAAACTATTTTAAGTTTCATGTGAATATGGATGCTTTGAAAACAAAACGAAAGTCGTTAAGAACTTCATTTACGACTACGGCGAACAAGTTGAAGGAATGTTTGGCGAAGAAAGAAGACGCCAAGGATGGCGATGAGTTGCGCGCAGTCAAGTCTCAGTTACAAGATAAATTCTTACGTTTAGATGAGATTCAGAATAAAATTTCGTCGTTACTTCTAGAAAACAATGAAACTGCTGCCGAATACGAAAGTGATTTTCAGGCGGCCGAGGATTATAGAGATAATTTTCTTGAGCTTAAATCCAAGATAGAAACGCTATTAAATAAAGATTTCGGATCTTTTTTGGAAAGTCCTCCAGAGCTTGATGTGGTAAAATTAAAATTACCTAAATTTGAATTAAAGATGTTTTCTGGTGATCCTAAGGAATATTTGACATTTTGGAGTATATTTTCAAAAATTCATGACTCAGAGGAACTGACTGCTATAGACAAATTCCAATATTTATACCAGTCTATGGTGCCTGATTCGAGAGCTGCTAGATTAATTTCCAGTTTCCCAATAACAACTGAAAATTATCCAAAGGCCGTCGAACAGTTGAAATTAAGATTTGGCCGAGAAGATCTCTTAGTGCAAATATATGTCCGCGATCTCCTTTCACTGGTTCTGAAAAATGCTACGACTGGAAAGAATGCCCCTGATTTAGCCACCCTCTACGATATGCTAGAAACAAAATTAAGAGCATTGGAAAGCTTAGGCCGCACAAAGAAAAATTTGCCGACTTTCTAGAGCCATTGGTGGAGTCATGTTTGCCAGAAAATGTTCTGCGAGCGTGGGAAAGGAGTAGAATTTCAGAAAGTACTGATGATGCTACAAGTCAGAGATCCCTGGGAAAACTTATGTGCTTTTTACGCCATGAAGTCGAATCAGAAGAAATGATACGTTTAGCTCGTGAAGGATTCGGTAAAGATAGGGGAGGTGGTGCTATACGAAAAGATTGTCAGAAATCGGTCCATAAAGATGAACCCACTGCGGCTACGTTAATTTCAAGTACAACTGGTGCAAAACTTAATTGTATTTTCTGTGACGCCCTCATTTAAGTCAAGACTGTCAAAAGTTATTTGATATGAGCTATGAGGACAGGAAAGCGCAAGTTATAAGGAAAAGATGCTGTCTCGTTTGCCTTAAGGTTGGACATTTAGCAAAAAGGTGTCATAGTAGTGTGAGATGCTTAATTTGCAAACGGAGACATTATCCATTACTTTGCCAGATTTACGCAAGGGAAAGGAAAGTAATTTTTCGCCTAAGGACAGAACAGCGATAATGAGCAGAGATCTACAGAAACATTGCTAACAAATCTTCCCTCTGAACATGAAATATATCTCAAAACTATTATGATCAGACTACGAAATAGAGACAAGGAAGTGTGTGCTCGAGCATTGTTGGATGATGGATCTCAGCGGTCCTATATAGAAAAGAATTTAGCTGCAGAACTATTCCTTTCTCCATCTGGAAGAGAGATATTTTCTCAAGGACTGTTTGGCGGAGGAATTTCCCCTGCTTCTGAGCATAAGAGATACATGGTAAACGTAGAAAGCTTAAATCGCAAATATTCAACTCCATTGTCTCTTCTCGAGCAACAAAAGATATGCTCAACCCTGCCTAGAATACATGACAGGAAATTGCTTTCTGAGCTTTCTTCCCGAGGAATAAAACTTACAGATGTTGGAAGAGATTCACACCTATACGAGTTCTTCTGGGAGCTGATATACTTGGAAGCATTTTGACTGGCAGAATAGAGGTATTATCTTCAGGAGTATCTGCAGTTGAGACCTTGCTGGGTTGGACAATTTTAGGACTGGGAAAGAAAAAGGAAGTTGTTAACCTAGTCACATTAAGCTTACAAAATATGGACGTGCCTAAAATGTGGGACTTGGAAGTTTTGGGCATTACAGATCCATAGAGAAGGAAAATGAAAGCCTTCTTGAAGAAGAAACTTTGACCCATTTTAAGGAAACAATTAGGCTCTGTGAAGATCAAAGATATGAAGTGGCTTTACCATGGCTAGCTGGACATCCTGCTCTATGTGATAAATACGACGCAGCAGAATCCAGACTTCGTACAGCAACTAAGCGTTTGATAAACGAAAATTACCTTGAAGCCTACGATAATGTATTTAAACAGTGGGAGTCAGAAGGTATTATAGAAGCTGTCGCATTAGATCAGCCTGCCAAGGAAGTCCATTACCTACCTCACAGACCTGTCATTAAGCCCTCAAGCAATACCACGAAGGTTCGCCCAGTTTTCGACGCTTCGTTCAAGAAACCGGGATATGCCTCTTTGAATGAATGCTTAAGTGTGGGCCCAAGTCTTATACATAAAAATACTGCCTTTACTATTAAGATTCCGTTCTGGTGCCATAGGTGTAATTGCAGATGTGAAACAGGCATTTCTACAGATACGTTTGAGAACTGAAGATAGAGATGTCTTAAGATTTTTATGGTGGGAGAACACTGAATGCTCGAAAATAAGAATTTATCGTCATTGTCGAGTAGTCTTCGGCGTTTCCTCCAGCCCTTTTCTGCTGAATGCCACTATAAGTTACCATCTAGAACAAGAAAAATTCCAAACAGGGAGCCTCAGGAAGACAATTGGTCATTTAAAAGAAGGATTTTACGTGGACAATTTAGTTACGAGTGTTTAATGACGTTACAGAACTGGAACAACTGAAATCGCAATCCATAGAAATAATGAAGAAGGCGCATTTGAATTGCGCTGTTGGGCTTCTAATGACTCTAAGGAAGATCAAGATAAACAAATGGTACTTGGCCTGAGTTGGGATGTAATCAGCGACGAACTCTCTTGCAAGTTACCGTCAAATATAGATTGCACCCAAGGAAAGCCAGTTACAAAAAGGGTACTGCTATCTGTGATCAACAGTGTATACGATCCGATTGGCTTTACGGCTCCAGCTTTATTGTTACCAAAATTGCTTATGCAAGAAGCTTGGAGAGGAAAAAATAGGCTGGGATGAGGTGTTGCCTGTAGAACTTGAACATAAATATAGACTTTGGGAGAGAACCATGCATTTCATGTCTAAATGTGCAATATCTCGACGATTGTTTGCTGAAAATTACGATGATTTCACGGTGCACATCTTCACGGATGCTTCTGCCTACGCTTACGCTGCATGTGCCTTTCTACGATGTGAATTCAAAGGACAGGTGACTGTCAAACTCATGGCAGCTAAAGCTCGACTTGCTCCAATGAAAAATCCACAATCCCAAGACTTGAATTGTTGGGAGCAACTCTAGGCGCTCGATTAGCAGAAACTGTGGATTCTATCCTACGACTACTTCTAAAACCTATTTTTGGTGCGATTCAATGGTGGTTTTAAGCTGGATTAAGAAAAAGGAGCCATGGAACACATTCGTTGGAAATCGAGTGAAGGAAATCAGGGATTTGACCAATATAGATGACTGGAGACATGTACCTGGAGAAGTCAACCTGCTGATCTAGCTACCCGATGCTGTGATTGGTCAGACCTCCTGCAAAGCAAATGGTGGAGGGTCCCGGCTGGCTGTATAACGATGAAGAATCTTGGCCATGTTCTGAGGTATCGGAGACTCCGGATGAAGCATTTCTAGAGCGGCGTAAGACAGTTGTGACAAATGTAGCCACAGAAAACGAAGTTTAGATTTGGAGATAGATTCCTGTACTTTTCTAGCTATAGGAAGATTCTCCGAATGACTGCTTATGTTCTCAGATTCTGCAACAATATTAAGAGAAACTCTCCTAAATTAGTTAATTCACTTTCATGTGAAGAGATTCAAAAGGCAGAGGAGACTCTAATAAAAATCATGCAATCAGAATGGCCCTCTGAAATACGTGAGAAGTATAAGGATACGATACAGTTTTACGAGGAAAAGGGCATCCTGAAAGTTCAAACGAGACTGATTTCTCAGTCAAGACCCAGAGGACTTTACGCATCCTACAGTTTTACCAGACCATCCTCTTCTAGAAAGACTGGTTTTGCATACTCATAGATCCTTAATGCACGCTGGAGTGTTAACGACCTTAGCACAATTAAGAGAAAAATTCTGGATTCCCAAAGGTCGGAGAGTTGTAAGAGCAATTTTACGACAATGTATAAAATGCAAAAGGTTGACAGCTGGCAAAGTTAACCCAGATCCAGCTCCTTTACCTCCCGACAGAATACACAGAGTTGCAGCCTTTCAAATAACCGGCGCAGATCTGGCCGGTCCTCTTTCCTTACGTGGTGGTAGCAAAGCGTGGATAGTGCTATTCACATGCGCAGTATATCGAGCAGTTCATCTAGAACTAGTTTCATCTCTCTCCACTGAATCGTTTATGCAAGCTTTGAGGAGATTCTGGGCAAGAAGAGGAAGAGGTTCTACGCTATACACTGATAATGGTACAAACTTCGTAGGGGCAGCTAATGCTTTGAAATCTTTGGACTGGGATTTCATTCAAGCCGAATGTTCTTTAATGAAAATAAAATGGTTGTTTAGCCCTCCTTCCGCCCCATGGTACGGAGGATTTTGGAAAGGATGGTTCGCAGCATCAAAGAACTCCTCCGAAAGTGTTTGGGCAAGCATGCGTAACATATGAAGAGATGTTGACTTTACTCTCCGATTGTGAGGCTACAATAAATGGGCGACCATTGACATATTTGTCAGACGATCCGAAG
>BMAO01005625.1:0-12935 GCA_019973975.1 Trichonephila clavata | reverse complement strand
CCTTTGATCGCAAACAAAGCGTAGGTGCATGACGCATGGGAATTCAATTTCCGGAATCGTCAGACAGCTAAGAATTCGAGATCGACAGTGTCAAGAGTATACAAAATACATGGATGGTGGACAAAAATTAGCGATCGGTCCAATTGCAAAGGACAATTAGCATTGACAGTGCTTGGTGAGAGATGCCAGGCCTATTGTATGTAGCCAGCAAAGCAAACATTAGCTCAAATTACCACCCATTTGAATGATGGTGTCATTCGTACAGACGACGGAAAATGTACAGTCCATTTACTGACAGAGTCAATAAACGGACTATGCAACGCCAGCTTCACCGTATGGGTTTCGGGAGTCGTCGACCTACGAGAGTACCACTGCTCAATTCTCGTCATCAGTCTGCACGTCTTGCCTGGACAAGAGAGCACAAAGACTGGAGTGTAGAGGACTAGAATGAGTAGCATGGAGTGATGTCTCGATTTCGACTACTTAACTCCGATGAGAGGTTGAGAATATGGCGTCAGGCTCATGAAGCCGTGGATCCTGTATTTCATGTTGGAACTGTACAAGGGCATAGTGGCTCAATCATGGTCTGGGGTGTTCTCCCGTGGCACTGTTTGGGATCTTTGGTGCGTGTACCAACCTCCCTCAATGCAATTCGGTACATCGAGTTGCTGGGTGATCACCTCCATCCGTTAATGCTTTTCTGTTATATCTGGATAATGGAGTTTTCCAGCAAGACAACTGTACATCTCACAAGTCCCAGTTGGCTATTATCTGCAGGATGAGCATTTCTCTGACTTTTCTGACATAAATTGGTCACCTAGAAGCCCAGACTTAAATCCAATTGAGCATCTTCGGGATGTTTTGGAACAAGGAGTGAAAGGCCATCACACAGCACCAACGAACCCTACTGAATTATCGACAACTTATTCAATATTTGGCAAATAATTCCCATGAACGCTTCCAGAAAGTTGTTGAATCCATGGCTCGTCATGTGGCAGCCGTTATCAAGGTCAGAAGAGGTTCAACTCGTTACTTGGTAGGTTTTGCCTAATTCAGTGGCACTTCATTGTATTTTCTACAAAAATGCCAGACAAAATGCTTAGAAAAATAAAAATAAAATTAAAATATAAAAGCTGAAGCCTTTAAAATATCTTTAATTATAGTAAAGTATTAAAATACTTTTGTGGTTATTTCATAAAGCAATAAATATGTGGAAAGAATATCATCTCCCGATTACTAAAGACCAATGAAGATAAAAGTTCTTCTTTCATTAGCATTGGCAGGATCTCTGCACAGGATATATATACATCTCAAATAGTGAAATGAAATAGAAACTTTACGTGAGAAAGAAAGCGTAAGATCGGAAATAATAAGAGGTCTTGGGTAGTTTCGTGGAGGAAATCTAAAAAATAACTAGATTTGACTACGCTATAGATTTCCCTGACTAAATCTTATTCACTAAAGTTTATATGAATGCTCTTTTTATGTTGTAATCTCTAAGAGAAGTTTTCAACAACTCCACTCAAATCCTTATTCTAATATGTTCACTAAGGAATCATCAACTAAATAGTCTTCGGCCTAACACACTCGTTAATAACTATCGTAACATTCATTTTGTTATATACCAATCTCATTTGCATCATTCAACTTTTCTTACATCAAAATTCCCAAATTATATAGTCTTAAAGAATTTGGATTTCATTGGATTGCTTTTAACGTCGTATTTGAAAGTTGCACGAAGTCAATGGAAATGGACCCCCGTAAAGGGACAAGAACAACACCTGATCTGACATCCCACACAACTGAAACGCAATGCTCTAAACATCGGCCAATTCATGACATGACGAGTTCATGGCCAGGATTACTAAGGCTATATTCAAAGATTCATTTTTTATCTTTAATTGTATCGTGAATTAAAGAAAAGAAATGTATTATGATGAGAAATCTATTTCATTTTTAAGCTAAAAACTCTTCATTTCAAAATATCTTTCGTTTAAATAAACGTAAAACAAAATGAGAAAAGTATGATACTAAAAGCTTATCAGAAAACTTTCTGCTAAAATATTATTAATATTAACGGTATTTAAAAAAAGATTAATAATTTGCTCAAAGCAATTCCCAACTGTGTCTGAAATAAACGATAAGATTCAAATAAAATTTCAAAACATGGGATATTTAAAACATTTTCTATTTTATATATTTTTAGATTTCAGACCATACTAAGAAAACAAATGAATAAATCTTAATTTAGAATAGTCTTTCAGCCCAGAACAGTAATATTTGTATCTGTGATGAAAATTGATTAAGAGTATCTTTTTTCTTTCTTTTGTAAATGACAGCAATTTGCTTCTATTCATGTATGATAATATACTAGGCAACTGAAAAATTCAAAACGTTGAAAGAAAAATGTATTGATCTCAAGATAGACCTTATAAATCTCACTAAATATGCCTGGGATGATCACCTCCTCAAAATGTGCACAACTGCTGCATTGATTCATTGACTGCTTATTAGTTTCGCACTGAGAAAGAACAAGAGGGCCATCCTTTTGAAGAATGCTACTTCATCCTCTACCTCTCTTTTCACAAAAGTCGTGTGATTAAGCACTCGTCATCAGTTGAGGGCTAAACAACACAGACGCCATATGTGATTTTTGAGTGATTCCATATTTAGTCGACACTGTTCATAATTTATATTCCGATATTGTAATTAGTTAAAAAGATATTAATTAAAAACCTTAAAACGCCTAATTGTTTTACTCCTGACGGTTGTTTACTTGGCGGAACTTCCTTCCGTTTCGGCCGAGCGGTAATCTTGCGTTTTCCACCATATTAAAATTGTCATCTAATTTTCGGTGTCGAAATTAGACAAAAAATAATTACAGAATCGGAAAGATCATTTATTTCGCTACGACACGGTATAATTTTTTTTGTAAAATAATGATATTTTCTATTTTTTTTCGAATTTTTTAAAATAGTGTTAAAACTGATGCGCTTTTATGAAAATTATTTCTAAATCGTTGGGTATGAATTACTTTTCGTGTTATTAAATCGATATTCTACACTAATTAACTTCAAGCCTTTCTCTTTTAGATCCATTCATTTAAAAATAAAATTCCCAAAACTTTTTTTTTTAAAGAATTTTTAAAAAGTAGTCCCAATTTTTACTTCACATTGAATAACTTCGTCATTTATGAAGGTAATCTCACAAAACCTTTTTTCCGAGTGTACAGTAATATTATCCGTAACATATACGAGGCTTGAAAAAATTGCTTCAAAATTACGGATTTAAAAAAAAAATTGTTATTTTCGTAAACGTATGTTTTTCTGAAAAATAAATTAAAAAGTAGTAATTTGTACATTTTTTATTTCAAAGTACGTTATTTTCAAATAGTTGGTGATGTTTGAGAACATTAACGTAAAAATTATGCCCTTAAAATGAAGGTAATGATTTTTAAAATAATTTAAAATACGCGATTTTAAATTTAGCCAAACATTGGCGTCGAAAATTAGCTTTGCGCCAAAGACTTCTGACATGTTTCGCCTTCGACCGCATCTAACTCAAGGGTTACACTAAAAAAATTCTGCCTTAAACAGGGGAAAATCAGTAACTGGCGAGTAAAAAAAAAATGCGAGTGAAAGATTTATTTTATCGTCAATTCTTCTTTATATAATTTTCAAAATTAAATAACTATATATGTCAGATTAAGATGATAAAATGCATTCAATGCATTTCTGAGATTCATTTAAAATATTTATCAGTATCGAAATTTTTGTTCTCTTTCATTAAACTTATAGTTTACTTTAAAATAATGTCTAATGTATATTTCTTTCTTTGATATATAATTTCATAATAAAATCGAAGAATTTGCCCATTTCGAAATTTTTTTTGTGGAAATAGTCAGATAAATAGGTATAAATTCCTTAGAAAAAAAACCTATGTTCGTATTATATATTCTTTATTATTAATTGCTTTTTTTTTTTAACATATCAAAAATCAAGAAATTTTTTGCAATACATTTAAATGTAATCTTCAATCGAAATCTTTCAATTGTTATGTGAATATCCTGTGGATCCCCTCAATTAAAATTTAAATTCAATTTGAACCTCCCATTCATTAGTATTGCCTATTTTCACTTCTGCTGCACTGCTGGGTAGCGTGGTTGGCTAGAGCGCGTTGCTTCCGCAAGGTATCTAATTCTTTCTTGTGTCTGGGTTCGAATCTAGCGAATTTGATTTTGTTCGTTTCTGCTTATTTTTCCCACGTAAATTAATTTTACTGATAAATACTTATTTTAACATGATCCTCTGTTATTTTAATGTACTTTTCATTTTTTTTTTTTTTTTGCCTTCAAAAAAATTTTTTTCTGATTTTTAATCATTCAAAGTAATTTCTATCTTTTTCAACCATTCGATTTTGTTCATTTCTGCTTATTTTTCCCACCCGTAAATTAATTCTCTCTTCTTCAATGATTAAATTCACTTGCTGCATCCCCACTGATCTGAAATTTACTTCATTTCCAGTGCTGACATTATGTAAGCAAATGGTACGTCACAATTAATTGCTAAATGAGCATTTTTAATCAATTTTATTTAAAAAAATTAATAAGTTAGTTTTGTATAATATAATTTTTTTCGCAGATACGTGTTTAAATAATTTTAGCACAGAGTGGAATGAAAAACTATAAAATTTAAATTTAAAAAATTAAATGTTTTTATCAAATAGTATTATTTTCTTTTTGAATGTTTTTTTCAGTGAATGTTAGCATATAACTAGGTTCCCCCAAAAGTGGATTTTTAACACTTATATATGTTTAATCAAACACCCAAACGTTTCAAGAATTATCTGTAGAATTTTTTTATTAGTATTTATTGATAATGGATTTAAATTAATATATTTTTTTAAAATTAAAATGCATTCAATGCATTTCTGAGATTTATTTAAAATATTTATCAGTATCGAAATTTTTGTTCTCTTTCATAAAACTTATAGTTGGCTTTAAAATAATGCGTAATTGCAAGAAACATTTTTCCCCGTGTCGAATATTTCAAAAATTTCTCACAATTTTACTTCAAGAATTAAAATAGTAGTGAAATTTTGTAATTTGAAAAATTTATATTTTCTGTTCTTTTTTCAGCATAGAACTATTTTTAAAAATGCTACAGTTTCGTTTCAGGGAAAAAACTATCTTTCTTTAAAAAATTTTATAGAAAAAAACAACTTTTTTTTTTTACAAAACAATGCTGTTTTGCATATTTTATGGTTTTTTCTCATATGAATCAATATCGTTGCGTTTATATAAAAATGATTTTTAAAACTTTCAGAATCAGTGATTTAAAAAATAAAAAGCCGAAAACTTATTTGAACGAATTTTAATAAAACACTCAAAATACTTAAATCAATCATTTAAACAATTCTGCATTCGTAAAGATAATTGCATGAAACTATTTTTCCGTGTGTCGAACATTTCAAAATATCCTCATAATTTTACTTCAAAATTTAAAATAGTAGTGAAATTTTGTAATTTTAAAAATTTCTACTTCTATTTCTTTTTTCAACATACAACTACTTTTAAAAAAGCTACATTTCGTTTCCGGGGCCTAAAAAATTGCAACGAAAGAATTTAAATGTGAGGGATTTTTAAATAGTCGCACTGTTCAATTACTCCAGAGTATTTTGGCGACGGACTTCGAAAGTTTCAATTTAAAACTTTTAGAATTAGTGATTTTAAAAAAAAGCCAAAACTTTTTTTGAACAAATTTTAATAAAACACTCAAAATGCTTAAATCAATCATTTAGTAAATTCTTCTTTTATAAAGGTAATTGCATGAAATTTTTTCCCCTGAGTTTAATATTTCAAAAAATCCTCACAATTTTACTCCAAGAATTAAATTAGTAGTGAAATTTTGTAATTTGAAAAATTTATACTTTCTGTCTTTTTTTCAGCATACAACTATTTTTAAAAAAACTACATTTTCGTTTACGGGAAATAAAAAATTGCAACGTAAGAATTGGAAAATGAGTGGGTGATTTTAAAATTCACCATGTTTGCCTATTCGAAAATTTTTGGTGACGGACCTCGAAACTTACAACCATTCTCATGTGACGAGGACGACACCTGAGCTTTCACCCATCTTTAAGAATTACCACACCACACCAACGCAAGAACGAATTTCGAAAAAGGGAGTTTTTATGACATAGTTAAAGAAATCACTCACATCGCGCGCATACACACACACACACAAGTGCTATCGGCCTGAGGGAAACACGAAATTTCCATGAGGGTGAAGTTATTCACTCGGTAAAAGCCTGTGCAACGCCGGGCTAAGCGGAGGGGAAAGAAACAAAGAAATCAAAGTAATTTCGGAAAATAATATTGGAAGTGCTGAATTTGTGAAGGTTGAGTGAATATTAACGTCCCACTGTTCAGCTACACAAGGCCTTTTGGGGACGGTCCACGTATATTTGATGCATGGTCAAGCGACGTGGATGACACCTGAGCTGGCACCCCCTTTCCTAACTACACCACCACTCCAACTGGAGGACGTTTGTGCTCTCGACAGATTTTACGTGCATCGCGCCCCTACACTGCGGGTCTTAAGTGGCACTAGGATCAAGAATTTGTGAAGAGAAGGGAAAATAATAAGCAACAAAGCCATGACACGCACTCATGGGACATGCACTCACATCGTACGCGTCAAAACTACACAAAAGTGTCGGCGTCAGAAAAAAAGGAGGAAATTAACATGGGGATTAAGTTATACCCTCAAAATAAGCCCGTGCAACGCTGGGCCATGAAAGCTAGTCTACAGTATTAAAATTCGAAGGTAAACAAACGTGTCTATGTATCTATCTATCTATGTGCGTCTATCTTCTCACGAACAGCACCACGCAGAAAGTCTCGGAAGGTACCAAAAGATCGGGAATTTTCCGAGGAAGCCGTATTGCCTATTTATATTCCGATATTGTAATTAGTTAAAAAGATATTAATTAAAAACCTTAAAACGCCTAATTGTTTTACTCCTGACGGTTGTTTACTTGGCGGAACTTCCCTTCCGTTTCGGCCGAGCGGTAATCTTACGTTTTCCACTATATTAAAATTGTCATCTAATTTTCGGTGTCGAAATTAGACAAAAAATAATTACAGAATCGGAAAGATCATTTATTTCGCCACAACACGGTATAATGTTTTTTGTAAAATAACGATATTTTCTATTTTTTTCGAATTTTTTAAAATAGTTTTAAAACTGATGCGTTTTTTTGAAAATTATTTCTAAATCGTTGGGTATGAATTACTTTTTGTGTTATTAAATCGATATTCTACACTAATTAACTTCAAGCCTTTCTCTTTTAGAACCATTCATTTAAAAAATAAAATTCCCAAAACTTTTTTTTTTTAGAATTTTTAAAAAGTAGTCCTAATTTTTACTTCACATTGAATAACTTCGTCATTTATGAAAGTAATCTCACAAAACCTTTTTTCCGTCTGTACAGTAATATTATCCGTAACATGTACGAAGATTGAAAAAATTGCTTCAAAATTACGGATTTAAAAAAAAAATTGTGATTTTCGTAAAGTTATGTTTTTCAGAGAAATAAATTAAAAAGTAGTAATTTGTACATTTTTTATTTCAAAGTACGTTATTTTTGCAAATAGTTGGTGATGTTTGAAAGCATTTACTTAAAAATTATGCCCTTCAAATGAAGGTAATGATTTTTAAATAAATTTAAAATACGCGATTTTACATTTAGCCAAACATTGGCGTCGAAAATTAGTTTCGCGCCAAAGACTTCTGACATGTTTCGCCTTCGACCGCATCTAACTCAAGGGTTACACTAAAAAAATTCTGCCTTAAACAGGGGGAAATCAGTAACTTTGGCCAGTAAAAAAAAATGCGAGTGAAAGATTTATTTTATCGTCAATTCTTCTTTATATAATTTTCAAAATTAAATAACTATATATGTCAGATTAAGATGATAAAATGCATTCAATGCATTTCTGAGATTCATTTAAAATATTTATCAGTATCGAAATTTTTGTTCTCTTTCATTAAACTTATAGTTTACTTTAAAATAATGCCTAATGTATATTCCTTTTTTGACATATAATTTTATAATAAAATCGAAGAATTTGCCCATTTCGAAATTTTTTTTGTGGAAATAGTCAGTGTATATAGGTATAAATTCCTTAGAAAAAAAAAGCTATCTTCGTATTATATATTGTTTATTATTAATTGCTTTTTATTTAAAATATCAAAAATCAATAAATTTTTTGCAATACATTTAAATGTAATCTTCAATCGAAATCTTTCAATCGTTATGTGAATATCCTGTGGATCCCCTCAATTAAAAATTAAATTCAATTTGAACCTACCATATAAGTATTGCCTATTTTCACTTCTGCTGCAGGGTTGGGTAGCGTGGTTGTCTAGAGCGTGTCGCTTTCGCAAGGTATCTAATTCTTTCTTGTGTCTGGGTTCGAATCTAGCGAATTTGATTTTGTTCGTTTCTGATTATTTTTCCCACGTAAATTAATTTTACTGATAAATACTTATTTTAACATGATCCTCTGTTATTTTAATGTACTTTTCATTTTTTTTTTTTTTTTTTTTTTTTTTTTTTTTGCCTTTAAAAGGGTTTTTTTCTGATTTTTAATCATTCGAAGTAATTTCTATCTTTTTCAACAATTCGATTTTGTTCATTTCTGCTTATTTTTCCCACCCGTAAATTAATTCTCTTTTCTTCAATGATTGAATTCACTTGCTGCATCACCACTGATCTGAAATTTACTTCATTTTCAGTGCTGCCATTATGTAAACAAATGGTATGTCACAATTAATTGCTAAATGAGCATTTTTAATCAATTTTATTTAAAAAAATTAATAAGTTAGTTTTCTATAATATAATTTTTTTCGCAGATACGTGTTTAAATAATTTTAACACAGAGTGGAATGAAAAACTATAAAATTAAAATTAAAAAAATTAAATGTTTTTATCAAATAGTATTATTTTCTTTTTGAATGTTATTTTCAGTGAATGCTACCATATAACTAGGTTTTCCAACAAAAGTGGATTTTTAACACTTATATATGTTTAATCACACATCCAAACGTTTCAAGAACTATCTGTAGAATTTTTTTATTAGTATTTATTCATAATGGATTTAAATTAATATATTTTTTTAAAATTAAAATGCATTCAATGCATTTCTGAGATTCATTTAAAATATTTATCAGAATCGAAATTTTTGTTCTCTTTCATAAAACTTATAGTTTACTTTAAAATAATGCGTAATTGCATGGAACTTTTTTCCCCGTGTCGAATATTTCAAAAAATTCTCACAATTTTAATTAAAGAATTAAAATAGTAGTGAAATTTTGTAATTTGAAAAATTTATATTTTCTGTTCTTTTTTCAGCATAGAACTATTTTTAAAAATGCTACAGTTTCGTTTCCGGGAAAAAACTATCTTTCTTTAAAGAATTTTATAGAAAAAAACAACTTTTTTTTTTTTTTTACAAAACAATGCTGTTTTGCATATTTTATGATTTTTTCTCATATGAATCAATATCGTTGAGTTTATATAAAAATGATTTTTAAAACTTTTAGAATCAGTGATTTAAAAAATAAAAAGCCGTAAACTTATTTGAACGAATTTTAATAAAACACTCAAAATACTTAAATCAATCATTTAATAAATTCTGCATTCGTAAAGATAATTGCATGAAACTATTTTTCCGTGTGTCGAACATTTCAAAATATCCTCACAATTTTATTTCAAGATTTAAAATCTTACTGAAATTTTGTAATTTTAAAAATTTCTACTTCTCTGTCTTTTTTCAACATACAACTATTTTTAAAAAAGCTACATTTCGTTTCCGGGGCCTAAAAAATTGCAACGAAAGAATTGAAATGTGAGGGATTTTTAAAAGGTCGCACTGTTCACCTACTCCAGAGTTTTTTGGCGACGGACTTCGAAAGTTTCAATTTAAAACTTTTAGAATCAGTCATTTTAAAAAAAGCCAAAAACTGTTTAGAACAAATTTTAATAAAACACTCAAAATACTTAAATCAATCATTTAATAATTTCTTCTTTGATAAAGGTAATTGCATGAAACTTTTTTCCCCCGAGTCGAATATTTCAAAAAATCCTCACAATTTTACTCCAAGAATTAAAATAGTAGTGAAATTTTGTAATTTGACAAATTTATACTTTCTGTCTTTTTTTCAGCATACAACTATTTTCAAAAAAACTACATTTTCGTTTCCGGGAAATAAAAAACTGCAACGAAAGAATTGGAAAGTGAGTGGGGGATTTTAAAATTCACCCTGTTTACCTATTCGAAAATTTTTGGTGACGGACCTCGAAATTTTCAACCATTCTCATGTGACGAGGACGACACCTGAGCTTTCACCCATCTTTAAGAATTACCACATCACACCAACGCAAGTACGAATTTCGAAAAAGGGAGTTTTTATGACATAGTTAAAGAAATCACTCACATCGCGCGCATACACACACACACACACAAGTGCTATCGGCCTGAGGGAAACACGAAATTTCCATGGGGATGAAATTATTCACTTAAGAAAAGGAAAGAATTGGAAAGTGAGTGGGTGATTTTTCAATTCGCACAGTTTACCTATTCAAGGGTTTTTGGTGACGGACCTCGAAATTTTCAACCATGCTCAAGTGACGAGGACGACACATGAGCTTTCACCCCTCTTTAATAATTACCACACCACACCAACGCAAGAACAAATTTCGAAAAAGGGAGTTTTTATGACATTGTTAAAGAAATCACTCACTACGCACGCACACACACACAGGTGCTATCGGCCTGAGGGAAACACGAAATTTCCATGAGGGTGAAGTTATTCACTCGGTAAAAGCCCGTGCAACGCTGGGCTAAGCGGAGGGGAAAGAAACAAAGAAATCAAAGTAATTTTGGAAAATAATATTGGAAGTGCTGAATTTGTTAAGATTGAGTGAATATTAACGTCCCACTGTTCAGCTACACAAGGCCTTTTGGGGACGGTCCACGTATATTTGAACCATGGTCAAGCGACGTGGATGACACCTGAGCTGGCACCCCCTTTCCTAACTACACCACCACTCCAACTGGAGGACGTTTGTGCTCTCGACAGATTTTACGTAAATCGCGCCCCTATACTGCGGGTCTTCAGTGGCACTAGGATCGAGAATTTGTGAAGAGAAGGGAAAATGTTAAGCAACAAAGCCATGACACGCACTCATGGGACATGCACTCACATCGTACGCGTGAAACCCCACAAAAGTTTTGGCGTTAGAATAAATGGAGTAAATTAACATGGGGATAAAGTTATACCCTCGGTATAAGCCCGTGCAACGCCGGGCCATGAAACCTAGTCTTACACTATTAAAATTCGAAGGTAAACAAACGTATCTATGTATCTATCTATCTATCTATGTGCGTCTATCTTCTCACGAACAGCACCACGCAGAAAGTCTCGGAAGGTACCAAAAGATCGGGAATTTTCCGGGGAAGCCGTATTGCCTATTTATATTCCGATATTGTAATTAGTTAAAAAGATATTAATTAAAAACCTTAAAACGCCTAATTGTTTTACTCCTGACGGTTGTTTACTTGGCGGAACTTCCCTTCCGTTTCGGCCGAGCGGTAATCTTACGTTTTCCACCATATTAAAATTGTCATCTAATTTTTGGTGTCGAAATTAGACAAAAAATAATTACAGAATCGGAAAGATCATTTATTTCGCCACGACACGGTATAATGTTTTTTGTAAAATAACGATATTTTCTATTTTTTTCGAATTTTTTAAAATAGTGTTAAAACTGATGCGTTTTTATGAAAATTATTTCTAAATCGTTGGGTATGAATTACTTTTCGTCTTATTAAATCGATATTCTACACTAATTAACTTTAAGCCTTTCTCTTTTAGATCCATTCATTTAAAAATAAAATTCCCAAAACTTTTTTTTTAAAGAATTTTTAAAAAGTAGTCCCAATTTTTACTTCACATTGAATAACTTCGTCATTTATGAAGGTAATCTCACAAAACCTTTTTTCCGAGTGTACAGTAATATTATCCGTAACATATACGAGGCTTGAAAAAATTGCTTCAAAATTACGGATCTAAAAAAAAAATTGTGATTTTCGTAAACTTATGTTTTTCTGAGAAATAAATTAAAAAGTAGTAATTTGTACATTTTTTATTTCAAAGTACGTTATTTTTGCAAATAGTTGGTGATGTTTGAAAGCATTTACGTAAAAATTATGCCCTTCAAATGAAGGTAATGATTTTTAAAATAATTTAAAATACGCGATTTTACATTTAGCCAAACATTGGCGTCGAAAATTAGCTTTGCGCCAAAGACTTCTGACATATTTCGCCTTCGACCGCATCTAACTCAAGGGTTAAACTAAAAAAATTCTGCCTTAAACAGGGAGAAATCAGTAACTTTGGCGAGTAAAAAAAAAAATGCGAGTGAAAGATTTATTTTATCGTTAATTCTTCTTTATATAATTTTCAAAATTAAATAACTATATATGTCAGATTAAGATGATAAAATGCATTCAATGCATTTTTGAGATTCATTTTTAAAATATTTATCAGTATCGAAATTTTTATTCTCTTTCATAAAACTTAAAATTTACTTTAAATAATGCCTAATGTATATTTCTTTCTTTGATATATAATTCATAATAAAATCGAAGAATTTGCCATTTCGAAATTTTTTTTTGGGAAATAATCAGTTTAATAGGTATAAATTCCTTAGGAAAAAAGTTATGTTCGTATATTATATATTCTTTATTATTAATTGCTTTTTTTTTAAAATATCAAATATCAATAAATTTTTTGCAATACATTTTAAATGTAATCTTCAATCGAAATCTTTCAATCGTTATGTGAATATCCTGTGGATCCCCTCAA